>LOJH01039255.1:0-14883 GCA_001685095.1 Ellobius talpinus | reverse complement strand
AGGGAATTGGGAGGAGGGGAGGAGGTGGAAATTTTTTAATAATAAAAAAGAAAACATGAAAAAAATTAAATGCCAAGGAAATAAAACTAATAATCAGCAAGTGGGATGCTGATCTGAATAGACTGCTTTCAAACAAAGAGGCACGAATACCCTATTTTATATATATATATAAACGCGCTTAACCACCAGGCAAATGCTAACTCTAGAGAAGTTCATATAGACATAAAAATCTTTGGGTCTATATAGAGCTTGTTTGACTGGTCAAATTAATTTGATGATGTTTTCTATTTAAAAATTCATTACAATGAATTAACTTTCAAAACTCTTTTAAGATGCTTTGTTTTCTACAGAGGCGAGGACATCTCACTTTCTGGTTTTGTACTTAGCTGGTGCTTGCTTTGCCCAGCCAGCTCAGTAAAAGGACAAGAGACTTGGCAGCTGCTCTCTTGGTCCACAATAATCTCCTAAGTTATTTATTGAAATAACCATCACTTCAAGCCGGTAATTGGTCAAATTCCAACAAGAGACATTGAAAGGGGGAGAGTTTAAAACTGAAAGTTGGAACTGGCCTCAGAGTCGCAACTTGTTATGAACTGGAAGGGAGCTGGCCAAGCTAGAATAAATGTCAGAGACCTTTGGAAGGTAGCAGAGAATACCTGCGTATCTTTCTGAGAAGATCTTGGCTAGGCCCTATGAAACTATATTAAAGGATAATTATTTTTCAAATTAATATTCAAGAAATGCAACAGTGAAGAAAAGTTCATATTCATTTTCTTAAAGAAGGGAAAGCCAGGTAGAACAGTATTTTATGACTACAGCAATAATACTTGAAGTTAGGCAGTGATAGAAAAAGAAAACTAAAGCATCTACAGTAAATAATCCATCATGACATGCGCTTCTTTGTAGCCAGAAGATGATGTTGGAATGATAAAATGGGAAATAGCATTTAGTGGGTGCTTACTTATGCCAGGAATTATGACCCCAGCCTTTTGTCTTATAACATTTAAAATTGCCATATAACCAGACATTAAAATTTTTACCTGGCTCTGCACAATTTGCTATTTTATTTCATATTTATGATATCTATAAACAACTTTTATCTTGAAGACTTATAAAGAAATTAAAATTTTTTCACTTCTTAAATAAGCACTGTTTAAATATATATCAAGAATTAGCACATTTAATTACTTTAGTGACCATATTTAGCATTAAGACTCAAGTACAGGTGAGAAAATTGAGGCATAGAAAAATGAAGTACATTGTTCATAGTTGCAGAGCTGATAATTGACTCTTTCATTTGGTGCTGCTATATTAGAATACGAGAGCCTGGATATTTTATGAAGAAAATAAATACCCCTCACATTACAAAGGCTAAGAAGTCCATGTTCGAGGGGTTAGAATCTGGTAGGTGTCTTTTTTCAGAGACATAACATAGCAGAAGGCATCGTGTGGGTAAGAAGTAACAAAGCTATGGTCATCCATCACAAGAAAACTACTACTGCTGTAATGATGTGATACATTCATGTAATTCCTTATAATGTAATTATCACTCACTTCTTTTAAACTGTCACATTAGAGATTCTTCTGTAAATACAAGCTGTCTATTCATAGTGTAAATAAAGATATAATGTGAATGGAGGCAAATGGATTCCAGATTTAACAGCCACAATGAAGAAGCATGCAGTACTTTTCCCAACATCAGTCAGTTAGGAAGGAGAGTGTGTTTTTATTAATTATATTATGTTATATTCTCTCTATAGTTGAGAACTCAGCAAGATTAGATAATAATTGGAAAGCATGAGGTATTCAGTAGGAATAAATAATTGTGATTTATTTTTATGACAAATACCAACATTGGTTGAATGCTCTTGATGTAGTTAGATATTAGGTTAGTAACTCATATAACAAAAACTTTAATTTTCCCTATCTTAAAGATGAAAAAAAATCAACTTTAGAAATAAATTCTTAGTAGCCTGTCCAGAATGGTAAAGCAGATAGATACACAAGCCCAATTTCATCTGATTTGTGTTTTGTGTTGCTCAGGAACTATCAAATCTTTTACCAACCATCATTGTTTAGAATTGGGAACTGAGCCAATGAGCCTTGCTATTGAACAGAAAAGGTCTTCAGAACTATGCCCATTCATGGCCAGCTAGACACCTGGGTCACTTGCAAGATGGAACAAGAATTTATGCAAAACTTTCTCTTATGCCAAGCCAGATATAATTTCAAAGGTACAGTTTGCAAAATGTTCTAGTGTATTCCTTTCTGCAGGAAGCTCTCTCACACAGTGCTGAGATCAAAATGCTATCTCTGCAGGGTTTTTTTTTTATACAGACCTCTACCAAGAAAGTAAACAATTTAAAATCGTGAATAGTGCTCTAGAGAGAGGAAAGATAAGAGACTTGACTGCCCTTGCTTTCTGCAAACAAGGCATGTTGGGCGGCAGCTGGTGCACGGGTAACTCATTAGAGCCTCTTGAAGCCTTGGCAAGGGCAGTGGGTAATCTGAGAGCTCAGCAAGGAGACTCCTCACCTAGAAGTCAATCAATCTGCTGTCAGGTCTGAGCAGGAAGCACATCAAGGCTGAAGATTGGCCCCCACTAGTGCACATGGTCTGCTAAGCAGGGAAACAGGACTGGGTCATGAACCGCGATGCCTGAGTGATGCAGGTAGACTGGGCTTCATTCTTCCTAAATAGAAAGGGCATCTGATGCGAGGCTTCAAAGATAGAGACAGTTCTGCCACTCAGTACACAAACTTTACTTCTTATATTAGTCAGCCCTAGAAATATACAATCTGAATCTGATGAGTACCCTGGAAAGATCTTAATGAAGAAACAACAAACAATAGGGGAGGCATATTATAAAATAAAACCTCAAAAATAATATTGAGGAACCCAGAAACTAGTCATAGTTAAAAGGAGCAAAGGGGATAAGCCTACAGAGGCTAGGGACAGGTTGGGGAACTATGATTACAAGGGTGGAGCCTCTTGCAAAACAGACACTGGCACTTCAAGGGAGTGAGCATAGGGGTGGGTATCCTCTCACTACTGTTCCTCTTGCCCGTTGGTCTCTTGCCAATGTCTCCAATTGACTAAACCAGCCTGAAGCAACATTTGAATAAGAGCCCTAGGAAACCAGTCTGTTCATATCAGCTGCTCAAGGAGCATGGCAGGACAGAATGTCTCTGGGTGGGTAAACATATTAGCCATCGTTCAGGGTGAGGAGCTCCCCCTTTAGCTCTGTGGTCCTCATGCCAACAGTGACCTAGGACAGCAGCCATGAACACTGGAAGAGTGAGTAACATAGCTTGACAATGAACATGGTGTTCACAGCCAAAGGTCAAACACAGTAACAGCTTCCTTCTTACCTTGACTACATGTGGAACTAGCACTGCTGAACGTCCTCTTTGAAAGCAGAAGCTAAAATTTCAAATCACTATATTCTTAAATGACCTTAATTTTAAGCCCTGGAAGTTAATTACCAAGACAATTCATTTCCAAGATTGTCAGATAACAAATCTTCTTTGGAAATGAAGAACATTTCAATAATGATGTGAATTCAATCAACTTTTAAAGAATGATAAAATTGAAAACAGTACTCTGATGACCAAAACTTATCTATGAGAAATATGCCTTTTCCAGGGCAATGGTATTCCTTTGCTCACATATTTTGGACTCAATTAATGCAGACATTGCTTGACAGAAAGGCAGGAACTTCTCAGTGGCAGTGAGTAGGTTTGACTTGTCTGCCTTCAATCTTCTGATTCCTTTAGCCCTACATTTAAAAGTAATATCCTAGGATTCAAATGTGAGTGGAGCAGATAATGACCTTCGTGACATCCACACTAGTATATTGTCACCTCCCTTGCCGTGCTCTAGCCTGTACAATACCAACAATCGTCTATGGGATTCATTTGTAATCACTGGTAATCATTCAGAATGGTGAGTGAGGATGGGAACATAGTTTTACACTCTCTGACAAATCTGCTTTCCTTTTCTGGATCATCAGATTGGGAGGCAAAGCCCACAGTCTCTTTCATGGGTTGTATTTCTGGAGTGACTCCTGGTAACTTCCATCAGTTTTAAAATTATTTTAAAAAAAATCTGACTTTGAAAAAACAGTTTATGTGCAACAAATGCACTGAATATTCATGGCGAAACAAGTCACCCAACCCTGTCCTAAATTAATATGTACAATTAAGCCCAGAGAGAAGAGAGAAATTTATCTAAACAATCATGTCAAATATTGAACAAAGTTGAAAAGAAACCAAAAAAATTATTTTCTGTGAATAAGTATAAAGTTTTGTTTTGTATTGATTGCTGACACCTTAAGAATAATCTATGGACATTTATTTAAGTATTTATTTTTTATGTGTTTGTAGATTAGTTCCCAAAGTAGAACTGCATTCTTTCACATAAATGAACAATGTAGACAGAAATGTTAATATCTTTCATAATAATAGAGAAGCAAAGAGGAGTATGAGCATAAAAATATGACATTGTCAATGATTTCTACTTATATATATTATGCTCATCAAATTTGTTTTTATATTCAATGCCTATTTATATATCCAATGCATATTCATTAAGTATTTTGTATTTGCCAGACAATGGAGTTACTTCAGTGAAGCCGCAAACTCCAACTCTGCTCTCTTAAGGTTTATAGTTTAGTTGAGTAGAATATTAAGTATGCAGAAACATCGAATGAAAAGTTTGCCAAGCCAATATGAAATATTCTAGGATTATAACCGAGGTCTTTCTAGCTACACATGTCAGACTGAAGTGAAGATCGCTTCTGGACATTGTGTTCTAGTGGAGAACATAAGAATGTGTCAGTTAGACAACGAAAGAGAAGGAAAAGGCAAAGATCCACTGAGCAAAATCAAAGATAGCTGGGTGGTAGCGGCGCATGCCTTTAATCCCAGCACTCGAGAAGCAGAGGCAGGTGGATTTCTGTGAGTTTGAGGCCAGCCTGCTCTACAAGAGCTACTTCCAGAATAGGCTCCAAAGCCACAGAGAAAAAAAAAACAAAAAACAATCAAAAGTTCAAGGGCTGTGGCTTGAGTGAGCATGTTCAAATGATTGGTTATAGGTATTGTGGTTAGATTGTGATACGAAACTTAGAACAGGACAGACAAAAAGTAGGTCATGAATAGCATAAAATGAGTGTTGAGGAGCATGGGCTTTGCTCCTCCTGACTGTGACAGGGGGCCCTGGGCTCACTTCTGTGTGGTGGGGAGCAGTAATTCCTAGAATCCAAAGCCCAACCTCTACAAAGATTAAAGGGACAGTCTGTGAACAGAACAAGTACACAGCAGGCACAGTGCTAGGGTGGACGAATGAATATGGAAGTCACTGTGAGGAATAATGTAAAGGCTTCCAGGTTGTCTTTCTAAGTGCAGTAAACATTGATTGCACTGGCTCCATGTCTGTTACACTTTGAGACATATTTGTACAATTAGCAGATAACTATGAGAACTCAAAACATTAATATGATGGGCACTTCAAACCTGAACATATCCAGCTCTTCAAATAATAGTTTTATTGAAACAGAGACTCTCATTGTGTCCTTGAACTTACGGTCTTGCGTGTCAGCCTCCCAAATGCTGTGACTGCAGGCATAAGCCATCAAGCCTGACTCAGGAATTTTATACTCTTAGTGAATTGGAAATGCATCTTCTCTTTCTTTTGCCCAAAGCTGCTCTACCATGCAACAAGAAAAACAGCAACAATTTATCCACTCCACTCCATGCTTTGGTGGCTTTATTGCTCTTCCCACTGCTTTCCTCACTTTCTAGTGACTACTACAATTATCTGTTTCTCTGTATAATGGACTAATAACTTTCTGTGAATTAGATAATATGTGTTTTTTACCTCTATACCTGGCTTGTTAACAGAATGCCCTCCAGCCCTATCCAAGGTGCAAAAAGTGACAGAATTCTTCACTTGCCTGAATAGTAGTGTGTGTGTGTGTTTGTGTGTGTGTGTGTGTGTGTGTGTGAGAGAGAGAGAGAGAGAGAGAGAAAGTAGGGAGGGGACAGAGAAAGAGAGGCAGATTTTCTGTGGGTGATTAATTCATTGAGGTTCCCCACTATTATATTAGGTCCTACTTTTACTTTTAAGTCTAATGATATTTATTTGTTTGCATATTCTTGTGTATGTATAACATATATTTGTATTCATCTATATATGGTTGCAAATATGTAATTAGTATAATGATTGTATTATATACTAATATAATTAATGTTTATATAAAATATAAATATAGGACCATTTATACTTATTTTCTTAAAGAGTTGAACTTTTTAAAATATTTCATTGTATACTTATTTTACATTTGTATGCCAATGTTTTCCAACATTCCACTTTAATTTCTCTGCCTGTTTAACAATAATATGGGTTACTTCTGGAAAGCTTTTAAACTATTTTTCAGACAATTTAGTCAGTCTACATTGTTCAGTTGATAAATTGATCTTAATATTAAAGGTTGTCATTGACAAGCATGAAATCTTCCTGTCTCATTGATAACTATATTCTATTTAACATAGGATTTTTGTTCCTTTCCACTCCTTTACATATTATTTCTGTGATCTGATAGTTTCTGCCATTCCAAGGTTTGCTTTTCTTTCTCCACCGTGAATGTGTTCTAACATGTTGTCTTGGTGTTAGTTGTATTAGGTAATTTTCTCATTGCTTTGGCAAAATACATGACAGAACCTTAGAGAAAGGGGGATTTATTTTGGCCTACAGTTAATGGGAGTATCTCACAGAAATATGAGACTGCCTGCTCATATCTCAGTGACCTAGGAAGAAGAAAATGGGACCAGGCTATGAGCTGTATAGCCTGTTACCAATGACCCACTTCTTCCAGCTAGGCCCACCTCCTGAAGGTTCCCAAAAATCCTGAAACAGTTCAGTAAGTGGAGACAAAGCAATCAAGCATGTGAATACATTGGAACAATTCACATCCAAACACTGGCATTCTGCTCTTGAATACATAGCTATCTTATTAAAATGAAAACCATCCAGGCCATCTTCAGAAGCCTCCATAGTCTTAATGAGTCAAACACTGTTCAGAGTCTCATGTAAGACTTACAGGAATCTTAACTGTGAGAAAGTTTTTTAATATATTTTTTCAAAAGATAATGTATAAACATTTGGATTCCAAAAAAGGAAAAACCAAACAAACAAACAAACAAACAAAAAAGAAGCCCAGCAAAGACAGATCAAAGCAAGACAGAGACCCAATAAGAAAAATAGAAAATCTGAGATTTCATCTCCCATATCTTGGGTTTCCAGTTCCATTGATAAGGTTATACAAACTTCTTTGTGTGGTCTCTCTCTTGGGCTAGGCTTATGAAGAGTGTCCGGCTTTTCTTGGTGAGCATCCCATATTTCTTGACTGTCCAATATTATGGATTTTCTTCATCATTTTAAACTCTGTCTCTACAACTTCACACACAACACACTTAGGAGTTCCACTCAGAGAACTCCATCATGCTTCATACTGCCTGGCTTAGTACCTTCCATAACTTTGGTGCAAAACTCATTGCCCTTCACTCTTGTACACTGCATGCATTGCTGATGTAAGCAATACCACATGAGTGATGCTAAGCTTCACTGTTAGTTTAAGATAGAGCCAGGTCTCATTGGTCCACAGCTGAAGCCATCACTGTGTGCCTTCACAGCTGAACCTGGAACCACACTGCCGAAGAATTATTTTCCAGCCAACCATGTTGAAGGCTCTCTCTCTCTCTTTCCGGAGATTTTCCTTTGAAATGAGTTTGTTCTGTTATATATTCACATTTTTCCATGAGTGAATTACAACCACTTTGACCACACCTACTTTGTCGCCATTTTTAACTGGGACCAAGCTCCCTCAGTAAGGCCCTATCGCTTGAAACATTCCCAGCCTTCCAAAACATCCAGGAACCATATATTTACAAGCATGAACCTGGGGAAGGCATTTTATCCCAACTGTAAAGTTATCGTTTTATTTCTATTGTGTTTTATTTCTATTCTCTTTGGTATTTTACATGGGGCTTGTCTAGGTAAGAATGTCCTCACTTTCTTCCTATATGGGAAAGACTTTATTTCCTCCAGGATTTAAGGCTCATTTTGCTGGGTGTTGTGTTCCTGGCGGGCAGTCTTTGCCTATCAATAATTTGAATATTTCATTCAATTCACTTTGGGCCTACATGATTTTCGTCGAAAAGCTGGCTAAGTATAGATGACTTTCCATTATCTGTGATTTGAGAGTTTCACTGTTTTTAGTATTCTCCTTTTGTCCTGTACTTTTGGCATTTTGATTAAAATTTGCCTTGGTGAAAGGTGTTGTTTGGTTTGAGTTTTTTAAAATTCCGGAGTCTAGATGTGCACATCTCTCATCGCTTTGGAAGTTTTCAGTTATTTTCCAAAACAGGTTTTCAACGGGATTTCCTTTTGTTCTGAAATCCCTATCACATGAATATTTATTCAATTATCAGCATTCCATTACCAGCTTTCTTTACTCTTTAAAATTTCTCTTCTTTATGTCTATATTAACTAAAATGATATGCACAGAAATCCTTTGCTCTAGTTGCCTATAGTGGGTTATGCCTGTGATTCCAGTATTCAATACAAACTGAAATGTTGTAGGGGGAGAGAGGGAGGAAAGAAAAGAAGGAGGAAGGAAGAGAGGGAGGGAGGGTAAAAGGAAGGAAGGAAGGAAGGAAGGAAGGAAGGAAGATTTTCTGTTGTGTTGGTCTGTTGTACAAACAATTTTCTTTGTTGTCCTACTAATTGAAGATTTATCTAAAACATCTCTTTGATATTAACATCTCTGCTAAATGTCATATTCATGTCCCAAATTGCTCATTTTTTCTCTTGATGTCACTCACTGAGTTTTCATAAGAGAACTCTGAAAATTATTTCATTCTATTTTAGAGGTACTGGATTTCTTTTCCCTTTCATTGATGCCCTTTTATCACATATTCCTTTCAGTTTTATATGGGGGATTTTTGCTGATTAGATGGGGGGTAGAATGTCTTATTTAATAGATACATTCTGTTTTTAAAAGGAAGCTGTGAAAACACCGCCTCTAGGTGTGTTTCTTATCTTGGATCAATGTCCACAAGAATGCCTTCACATCTATACCGCAGCAGTAGCTAAAGATATGACTTTGTTGTAGACAAAGACTTCCATGCACCTGGTAGCACAAATTCTATTTGGTCTTAATTAATCAAGACCTAGAGACAAATATTGGAGCTCAAGCTAAAAAATCAGAGAAGCAAAGCAGCCTGCCACTGGCTCTTACTTCTACCTCAGACTCAAGTGGGCAAGATCCTGTCTCCACGAATCCTCAGACTGAAGACTGAGCCTGTCTTCTCCTGTCTTCTCCTGTCTTCCTCTCTAGTGCTGGGATTAAAGGCATACACCACCACCTCCAAGTCTCTACGGCTAACTAGTGTGACTGGTTTGCCCTCTGATCTTCAGGCAAGCTTTATTCATTAAAATACAAACAATATACCATTATAGAATCTGTATTCTCAGCCTGCACAGAATGGAGTTCTGAGAGCACTAGGTGGGCTGTGGCAGCAGCTGCCAGAGGCTCTTATAGTGTGACATATGAAGATTTTCCTCATATCTCTCAGTAGATGTACAGGTGACACCCAGAACTGTGGCTCTAATGCCTGATTCCCAAGCCACAGTGTGTACAGGAGACCTTCCCCAGGACTCAGTTTGAATGTAGGAGATTCCTATCACTGTGGTCTCTGGATCCATGGGATAAAACAAGAAATTCTCTGTTTCACAAAATTGCACTGAGTTGGAGTCTTCGGCTCTTATAAACATGGTCTGGAAATTGAGCAAACAAAGATCCTGGGGTCCTATAAACAATTTCAGCTGGTGTATGGGACTGCCATACTGCGTGATGCCCTAATGGAGCTATGGAAACTAGATGTCATTTGCTTGCATTGTAGAGGAAATGGCCTTTGTGGAGGATATGTGGCAGGGGCTGGGCTTTGAGGTTTCAAAAGTCCTTCCTTTCCTGTTTGGTTTCCCTACCTTGTTGTTGTAGATTGGACTGTAAATTCTTAGCTATTGCCCCAGCACCTGCTGCCATCCTCCCTTCTATAATGGTCATGGACTCATCCTCTGAAGGTATAAGGTCCTATTAAACATCTTCTTCTACAAGTTGCCTTGGTCATGGTGCCTTTTCACAGAAATAGAAAGGTAACTAAGAAATCTGCCATTCCAACTCCCCACACTAGGAGATTTCTGTACTTCAAAATATATTTTCTTCTCTTTGGCACTATGGTAATGAGTTCCACTGTTCAAGCATCTTGGCTCCTTTCATCTTTAGAGTTCTGCTTTTGTTAAGATAGGTCTCACTATATAACCCTGACTGCACTGGAATTCTCAGAGATCTGTTTACCTCTGTTTCTCAAGTAGTAATACCAAAGGCATGAGCCACCATGATCAACTTTGGTCTTTTGAAATAAAAAAAATCTTGATATAAAAATTAACAATTATGGACATTATTAAAAATTAAAACATTTCACAAGATCAAATAAACTTGAATATTTCATTTAACTAATTTATAACAAAGTATAAGAGAAATATAATGAATTGTTAACATTTAAATTATCAAAATGTTTCCAGATGCATTTAGTTGAACAAAATTTATAATCACAGCTATGTTAGCAATTAATTTTTAAAAAATGAATGAATAACATATTTAAACAAAGAATGTATTGAAGAAACACAAGTAACAACCAGTTCAATAGTTCAAGGCCACAGGAAAGGGATAACAATTCCATGGAGAATTTAACGTGTCAACGTTTTACACATTAATACAAAAGCACCTTATATATTCGCCACAGAAAAGAAGGTAATTTTCCAAGATCATAAAAAAGCTCTGGAGAACCTGATGCCACTTAGTTGAAAACACATCTGAGAGCTACACTAGCTGATTGTGCAGGATCTTCTATTCATTATATACTTCCCTTGGATTTCTTAAAGTAAGTGACTGATACCATGGTTAATGATGCAGAACATTCTAGAACAAACATAATGACTTCTACCCCAGAAAATGAGCTTCGGAATCCCAGGGTGAATTTTGTCCATGAAAATGAGAGAGGTCAAAAGTTTGGAGACTGAAACTGGGGTAAGTATTAGAAGACGTTTTCTTTGTATAATATTTTTCAAAGTGTGTTTTACAGAATTTTGAAAATTGTCACTCATTCCACTTTCTACTTCTCCATAACTTGTGTCAGAAAAGTGAAAGCAAATCTGTGGTCCAGTGTGAATAAACATAAGCGATGTGGACACGCTGCCCCAGTTTGCTCACTTATTTCAACCAAGTGCCAGCCAGTTGGATGCAGAGCATGATAAGTCTCTTCCAAGGACTCGTTGGCTGTTTCTCTGACTAGATATTTCAGACTGTATATTCATGCTCCTACATGGAAAGCTCCGGAAGCTGCTTACACATTTATTCTTAAGAATCAGAAAAAAATTCATTTAGGGATGGTAGCCCAACTGTTATCTTAGCACCCAAGAGACTGAAGCAGGAGAATTTCCTCAAATTTGGGACCAGTCTGTGCCTTAAGGCCAGTCTGTTCTGCATATACAATTGATGTCAGCCCAGGATACAGTGTGATGTCCTATCTCAAGAAAACAGCCAAAAGAAAACATACTTTCCATTTCTTTTGTATCTCCATATTCAAAATAGTTTAGACTGCATTTTTAGGTTATCAGCTTTATCTCTTATGAAATAAGTGGATGTCTCTTTGAAATGACCAAATAATATCTTCAGCATCATGAAGGACTTTCATTGTGTTTGAGGCATGGTCTTGGGTTATTATTATGGAAATGATAAGATGGAGAATGTGGTAGTACTTTATTTTGAGTTAGATCTATCCTAAAATGGTAGAATGTGTGAGAAAGGGGATGAAAAAATAGCGCCATTCATTTGTCTCTTCAGAGACAGATTTCTTAAATATCCCTAATGAAGAAGGATGCTTAAAAGAAATCCCACACTATCTCAGAAGTGGGTATAATAGAGGGTTATTTATTTAAGGGTAGATACACAGATCACAATCCTCTGCTGGAACGAGGAACAGCAACCGAATCCTGCATCCAGAAAAGAGGCCTGAAGCACACTTTACATTGGCATAAATAGTAAAAGAGGCCACGCCCAAGTGGGTGGGTAACTTAAAGGCTACTGGATTTAGGAATTCCTACATCACCCTAAAAGCATATACAGCTCAGAAACTGTCTCCATGTTAGCACCATGATGCTTCTGGAGACCTCATAATGTCAATAAATATTTACAATGAAAGTTCAATTGGTATAATGTGAACTGATTACATTTTTTTAAATAATCCATGTTAATGTCACTCTTGCCTTGTTCACTGGTAACCGGGATTGCATACACAAATGTATATGTATGTAATGTATATATAGCACATAACTGAATAATGAAATCTACCATATGTTTCTTTAAAATCTTGGAATGAAATGCAACTGCAAAATAATTTTGTTCATGGAAGTGATCTATCAAATCACCTTCCATTACTATCCAGCTCTTACCAGAACTCTTTCTCTTTTGATTAATAATCTTCCCTGCTTCCTAATTCAGGACATGGCTTCCCTCAGAAATTAAGTTTAAGCACTACCTTTGACCTGCTCTCTACTAGATAAAAATAAATGTCAATGTATTGAAATCCAGAGGTCTATTCCTTCAGCATTGTGTGTGTGTGTGTGTGTGTTGGCACAAAGTAATGATAAAGAAAGATAAAATGACACTTTAAAAATCTCACTGCAGTTTTTCTAACCTAGCCTGCAAGCTGGTGTGGATGAAGTACATAAAATGACCAGAGCCCAAAAATTCACTCAAAATTCCTCAAACAGCAAATCAAAAGGAAAATTCACTCTAAAATGTCTTAGATTTGTGTAAACTTTTATAATCATCCCCTAGAATTCATAAAATCAAAAAGAATTCTTTGTCTTCTTTCATTTTCTTCCTTAGTTTCTACGTGTTTCGTTCTATACTTGTGTTAAGAAAGGTAGAATCAAAATGCTCTAGTTTGTTAAATAAAAAACAACGATTGATATTGCAAAACAAATTCTTCTCATTGTTAAAAAGACATAACAACATAACACCAAAAATCCCAACAATGAATAAAATGTATTTGGAAAAGAAAATCCATGAAGTTTTAAAATTTGAAAGAAAATCAATAAGGATTTTTTTTAATTCTTCAAATATGCCACCACCATATACAATACCCCAAATAGTGTCTCAGTGTAAGGTAAGAAAGGCAATTGGAAAGATGGCATTGGATGAGCTACAGAAAACATGGCATGTGTATTACATTTTCTGTTCAGAAATTCAAAAAAATTACAGTTTTTTTTCTTCTCCCTGATAAGCTGTAGATAGAACAACATTTCCTTCAATCCAAAACATCTCCATCCCCTTATGTTTAGAAACCTACAGAAAAATTATGGTGATAGTGGCATAGTGGGTATGAACCTGGACTTCCACTGTAGGTCTTAATATGAACTCTCACCCTGTCTGGTTCCATGTTCTCAGACAGATACCTTAATATTCCTAAGATTATGATTACCTTCTCACTCAAAATATACAGAAATTGAAGCTTTTAAGGTTTATTCCCAAGTTTGTATGATGTCCAGACAAATTTCAATTTGCATTGAACTATCAATTCTCTGCCCTGTTGAAGTCATTATACCACAAAATACATGACAATGATCATAATGAATATTCTTTCTGTATATGAAGTTATTAGTTTAGAGTCACATCACACACTTGTAATTACTATTATTTTAGGGTGATTTTCAGTGACTTTGGCTGGAGGAGATGGTTTGGGGTGAGATGTGGAACACTAGAAATGTGAAAAAAAAGATTGGCATTGTTTAATATAGGTAGCCATCCTTGTGAAAAATAAGTGGAATTGATTATAATATGAGATTATTTTGAAGACTTAACAAGCTATCATAAACATATCCAAAAATTATGGTGTGACTGTACTATCACATAGTTCTACCTGAAAGATAGTAATTTTGATTCATGTACATAAATTATGATAGAGTACACATGGAGTTACTATGCTTTAGCCAGCATCTAAGGGAGTCCTTGTTTTGGTGAAGATAGACCCTGGGTAGGAGAGTTTTGGCAACCAGAGTGGAAAAAAAGAGAATTTTAATCTCCCATATTAAATTTGACCCAGCAAAGACTGAATCTAGGAAAACAAACTGAGTTGCAGAAAGCAACTCCATGGAGAATGATTCAATTCACATTATGCTGAATTAGATCCTTCATATAAAAAGTACACTCTCTAAAGAAAAAGAACTGTATACAAGACTGAAGTGTATTTATCTCATTAGAGTTATTGTTTGTTACAACATCCCTTACTTCATCTGGGATGAATTCACCATGAGCTTGTGATGGATGAGTTGATGTTTTCTTTCTCATGCCCTTTAGAAATGCTTTAGAATATTTCACTTAAGTAATATTGCTAGAAGTACAAATTATAATGAGAAACTTATAATATTTTAAAGCCACATTTATAGTTCATTTTACAATTAATGAGAATACAAGACATAATTTACTTGAATGGAAGAAGACCACTTCACATTCATGTATAGCTGAACCACTTAAATATTATTTATGTTGTTCTGGATTCCTCCAAGCAGAGAAATAGCCAGTGCTTTTATAAAAAAAAATTACAGAAGATCTTCACCAACCCCGCATCAGACAAAGGTCTGATATCCAAAGGTCTGATATCCAAAATATATAAAGAACTCAAGAAACTAAACTTTAAAATGCTTATTAACCCAATTAAAAAATAGGGCACTGAACTGAACAGAGAATTCTCAACAGAA
>LOJH01039254.1:0-14883 GCA_001685095.1 Ellobius talpinus | reverse complement strand
ACCTACTCTTAAACCACTGAGTAATCTCTCCAGTCCCAGTTGGTCTTGCTTTTAAGGGAAATATTTCTCACGGTTTTAGTACTTGCCTTAGTTAGGGTTTTTATTGCAGTGACAAAACACTACGACAAAAAAAAATCTTGGGAAGAAAAAGGTTTTCCTCTACCCCTCTACTTCCCCTGAGGGAAGTCAGGATAGGAGCTCAAGGCAGGAGGAGCCTGGAGGCAAGAACTAGAGCAGAGGCCATGGAGGGGTGCTACTTACCAGCTTTCTCCCCACAGCTGCTCAGCCACTTCCTTATACAACCCAGAACCACCAGCCCTGGGGTGGCACCACCTACAGTGAGCTGGGCCCTCCCCCATCAATCATCAGTCAAGAAAATGAACCACAGGCTTACCCACAATCTGCTAAGGACCTTTTACCCAACTGAGGTTCCCTCTTCCAAAATGACTCTCGCTGGTGTCAAGCTGACATAAAGCCACCCAGCATGGTGCTTTATGGGTCTCTAGCTTAATGTTTCACTTAGTATGACTTTTTCTATTACTCTTGTGCAAGAATACTTGAGGGGAAATGATCTGCTTATCACAAAGGAATAACTCCAAGCAAAAGATGCTTTGATTGTCATTATGATTCTATCATCAAAACTGTGAGAATTAGGCAATTAGTCAGCTTCCCAGTTGGCAACACATTATATGTGTGTGGGAGAGAAAGTTTGTGTGTGTGTATGTGTGTGTGTCCATTACACAGAAGGCATGTAGAGGTCAGAGAACAGTTTTGTGGAGTGAGTTTTCTCTTTCCACCTTTATGTCCACTCTAGGGATCAAACTCAGGTCTTCAAGCTTGAGCATCAATCACCTTTCCACCCCTGAGCCAACTTGCCAGCCCATGAATTGTCTGTCTCTTGCATGTGCAGTGAAACCATCTGAGCTTTACAATTTTTCCATATAAGTGTGCCTTTGATTAGCTTTTCAGCTTTGTCAATAAAAACAGCGCATTTCAGCTTGCTACTACTTCTAAAGCTAATTTTATTAATTTATGTGCTTGATGAAAGCTTGTATTTCATCTGTTTTTTTAATTAATATAAAGCTGCTATCTTATCAAACTTAACTCCTCTGTGTGTGTCCATATGTCCTCTTTCACCTGATGCTGCTTGCCTATACC
Source organism: Ellobius talpinus (assembly GCA_001685095.1). Taxonomy (NCBI): domain Eukaryota; kingdom Metazoa; phylum Chordata; class Mammalia; order Rodentia; family Cricetidae; genus Ellobius; species Ellobius talpinus. The sequence goes on along the minus strand of LOJH01039254.1, from coordinate 13,725 downwards.
CTCTCCTGTTCCCTGGTCAGACTTAAGGTTTTATTGATCAATTCACTGGCTATGTTGACCTTGCTTTCCCCGTTAACGTCAGTTTTTAATCTTGATAAAAGCTTTCCTCTAACTTTCTATAGGTTTGATTTTTGGTTCTTTCAAGTATCTTGAACATTATGTTTGGTCCATTTGGTTTCAATTTCCCTCATTTTCTAATGAATGCATCTAAGTCCATAAATTTTCCTCTGATAACTGCTTTGGCCACATCTCACAGGTTTTAATATTTAATGCTCTATTGCTTATTTCTAAATAGTGTATAATTTTCATTTTTATTTCCTTATTAGCACAAGGCCTTTTATAAGTGTTTCTGTATTTGTGATTGTAGAAATTGATTTAATCTCTCTTTTGCTTATTTTCTCATTTGTTTAGGGGATGAAACTTATACAATTCTATTTTTTTGTTGTTGTTGAGGTTTCCTTTCCTGTCTGGTACATTATGAGTTTCCAGGAGTGACTTGTACACTTGAGATGAATATGTATTATAAGTTCGTTATAACTAGTTGTTTATCGTGTCCCTAAAATTCTAAGTGCCATGCTGGAGAGATGACGCAGTGGTGAAGGGCGCTGGTTGCTCTTCCAGAGGACCTTCTATGCTGTTCTGAATGAGATGCCCCCAGAGGTCTCTGACATTTGGACACTTAGTCCCCAGCTGGTGGCTGCTTGGGGAGGATGAGGAAATGTGGCCTTGCTGGAGGAAGCATATCACTAGGCAAATCAGGCTCAGAGGTTTCAAAAGTCTCTTGCCATTCCCAGGAACCTTTCTTAGATTCTTGGTCACAGTTCAGACACCTCAGTTCCTGCTCAGGCAGCCTAGTGCCTGCAACTTCCAGTGCACCATAATGGACTCTGACCCCACAGAACCTTGAGCCTCAAATTAACCCTTCGTTCTAGAAACTGTCTCTGTCACAATGTTTTATCACAGCAATAGAAAAAACACTACACCTGAGTTTGGTTCCCAGCACAAACATGATGGCCCACAACCACCTGTATCTCCAGTTCCTGGGCATCTGACACTCTCTTCTCATTTCTGTGGACACAAGGCACACACATGGTGCCTGGGCACACATGCAAACAAAAATCCCATATATATAAAATGAAATAAGTAAGAATTTGAATTCTGCTTGCTATTATTTTTGCTTAATATACTTTCTAAAGAAGTATGAAATTTGGCCTGCTATTTTTATCTTTGTACATATGTATTAGAGCTCTCTGGATATCCCATTGGTTCTGATATAGATATAGATATATAGATATAGATATAATTATGTATATAATTTAATATGTACTAAATACACTAAAGAATTTATTAAGTTAGCTACTTTGAATAGTAATAACAACTGAATTCACCCCTGGAGAGGCTGAGAACCTGCCAGTTGCTTGGATCCTGAGACTGTATGGAGTCCTCCAACACCTAGCGCTCTCTGGAGAGGCTAAGGCCCAGTAATTGCTCAGTCTACAGGGCTGGGTGCTTCAACAGTACCAACCCAGCACCAAAAACCTGGAAGGTTCCTGGAGAGCCAATGGTCCATAGCCAGAATTTCAGAAATGCTGTTCTGATATCAGTGAAAAAAATCAGCAGGTAGTTGAGTCAATGAACTCTGAGACAAGAGGGAAAGACAAGCCAGCAAAATGACAGTAATCATCCTCCTGTCCTTTTAAATCTGGATGGCTACCAGAAGGTGCCACTCACACTGCTGTGAGTCTTCCCACATCAGCTTAGCAATCAGGACAATTCTCCAGGCGAGGCTCCCTAATCAGGTGATCCTAATTTGTAGCAAGTTGACATTAAAACCAACCATAATAACATCTATTAGTTTTATTTTATATTCTCCATTATTAAGGGCATGAAGGAATACAATTACGGCATCTTCCCAGCTGATTGTTCTTTCAAACAATATAAACTATTTTTTATGTGCTCATTGCAACATGACCCCTTCTGCTTGAGATGGTGTCTAAGCTATATTACATACTTTAATACATTTACACTTATTTCTCAAGCCTGTTTCTTTTTGCACATCCGTTCATTGTGGCTTTGTAAACAGGTTTTACTATAAATTATTTACCTCTATATAATATCCATTCTTCTGCCTTAACTTTAGAGTTAATGCTACTAAGTTCTTGATGGGACATTTGGTGGCTTGAACCAGAATGGCCACTGTGATGGATGTCAACATGGTACCAGCTAGAGTCATCTGAGAGGATGGAGCCTCAATTAAGAAAATTCTTCCATAAGATCAGGCTGTAGGCAGGCCTGTAAGACATTTTCTTAATTGGTAATTTAATAGAAGAAGGCTCAGCCCATTATGAGTAGTGCCATCCCTAGGATGGTGGTTCTGGGTGTTATTGAAAAAAAGCAAATTGAGCAAACCTTGAGAGCAACCCAGTAAGCAACACTCCTCCATAGTATTTGCATCAGCTCCTGCCTCCAGGTTCCTGCCCTGCTTGACTTCCTGTCTTGACTTCCTTTGATGATGGACTATGATATGGAAGTGTAAGCCAAATAAACCCTTTCTTCCCCAACTTGCTTTTTGGTCATGGTATTTCATCAAGACGATAGAAACGCTAAGATAGCTCCCAGAGACTCATATGTTTGAATTCTTAGGTACCAGTTAGTGGAACTGTTTGGGAAGGAGGCTGGAGGAGGTGTGACCTTGTTGGGAGACCAAGGCACTGGGAGTGGACTTGGATGTTTCAGAAGTCCATGCCACACCCAGTCTCACTCTCTTAGTCTGCTGTCTGCAGATCAGGGTATAAAACTCTTAGCAACTGCTCCAGCATGATGTCTGCCCAGTTCCCACCATGATGGTCATGTACTCACCCTTTGAAACTGTAAGCAAGCCCCAAACTAAGTATTTTCTTTTATGAGGGCTGTCTTGGTCATGGTGTATCTTCACAGCAATAGTGACTAGGACGGGTCATATGAGAGCTTCCTACAAATCCCTGGATCCCCTTCACATTGCTATTGTGGTAATTTTGACCAACCATCCAAATATTTACCCCTCACCTCTTCCCACTTTTGGTTGTTCTATAATTTTCTTCTATTGCTCCATCACTATAAAGAATTCCTCCAGATTTCCAGGCTTAAGGATGATGACAGGTTTTGCAACAGAATATCATATAAACTGGAGTTCCTTGACTACAGGGGAAGAGTTCTTCCCCTGGGCATATATCATAGGATATCTAGCCAACAGCACCCTTGACCTTCATCCAACAGATACCAGTAGATACAAGTAGCTTCACCCATTAAGTGAAATGTCTCTACTGAGGCTAATGTCCCTGGCCAAGAGCCATTGATATCCAAATTATCCTTCCCTTCCTATTTTCACTGTAGCTTTTGGAAGGACAGGATGGTGGGTTTCATCCAATGCCCTTTGACATATGTTGTGATTTGATTGAGGAATGTCCCCGTAGACTCATGTGTTTGAACATTTGATCCCCAGTGGGTAGTGCTGTTTGAAAAGGTTATAGAAACTTTAGGGGGTAGAGCCTTATTAGAGGAAGTATGTCACTGGAGCAGGCTTTGGGGGTTTATAGCTTTGCTCTACTTCTTGCACCTAGCATCCCTCAAATGTGGATGAAAATGTCACCAACCAGCTTCCTGCTCCTATCTTCAGACCATGTCACGCCATGTTTTCCCTGCCATGATGGACTCTCCCCCTGAAACCATGAGCTAAGATTAAACATACAACAACAACAACAACAACAACAACAACTTTCTTCTTTTAGGGCATTTTTCAAAGCAACAGAAATAAAACCAATAATTATATAATTTTAGATTTTTCTCCAGTGACCTACTGATATGGTACAGTTTCAGTCTCCTAATCTGGTACCTTCCTTGCCATAATGGAATAAAGTTTATTGCTCACAGTACACATGTTTAATACACCGTGATGCTTTTCTAAACTATATTCATATTTACATTGATATGCAAAGTTGGCCAGTAATTTTCCTTACTTTTTGCTAGCTTGTGATGTAAAAATTATCCTCGATTGCTAAGCATGACTGTTGATATCACTAACTTCACATGATATAGGATCATCTTGGAGAGAAGTCCCTGGTATTGCCTATGAGAGACTTTCTAGATTATATTAAATGAGATGGGAACACTCACCTTAGCTGCTAATAAAATGGAGAAATTATCTGAATACCAGTTTTCACCTCTCTCTGCTTCCTGACTGTAAGGCAATGTGACCGGTGCCTCCAGTCCCTGCCTCCACAGCTTTCCAACCAAGATGGACTGTGTAGCCTTGAACAGGGAACCAAGATAAACCTTTCCTTTCTTAAGTTGCTTTTGTCTGATATTTTGTTGCAACAAGAAAAGTAACCAATATAGTACTGTTGCCATCTATATTACTATCACCATAATTTTCTGTTCCTTAAAGGATTTACATGAATTGCTTCTGCAAAAATTCTTTTTTGAACATGTTTTTTCTTAAGATTTAGTTTTATTTTATGTATATGAATGTTTCCTGCATGTATGCATGTATACCATGTACATGTGGTGCTTATGGAGGCCAACAGAGGGCACTATATCCACTGAAACTGGAGTTACAGGTGGTTGTGTGTTACAAGGTGAGTGCTGGGAATCAATCCCAGGTCTTTTGGAAGAGCAGCCAGTAAGTACTCTTAACCACTGAGCCATCTCTCCAGCCCTATGTTCCTTCCTTCCTTCCTTTTACCTTTCACTATTGCACACTTAAAGTTAATCATTTAATGATGTGGGATTCCCCTCTGTAGGCTGTGAGTACCACTGGTTAATAAAGAAGCTGCTTTGGTCCTATTGCAGCTCAGAATAGGGCAAGGCGGGAATTCCAAGCAAATAAAGGAGGAGAGAGTAGGTGGAGTCAGAAAGAAGCCATGTAGCTGCCATAGAAGACAGACACTGATGCCAAACAGAACCTTACCAGTATGCCACAACCACATGGTGATACATAGATTAAAAGAAATGGGTTAATTTGAGATATAAGAGCTAGCCAATAAGAAGCATGAGCTAATAGGCCAACTAGTATTGTAATAATACAGTTTCTGTGTGATTATTTCCAGTCTGGGTGACCAGGAAACAAACAAGCATTCTCCACTAACAATTTAAACTTTCCTAGATCATTCATTTCAATAGCACTTCCTGTGCTAATATGCACCTGTGTCTGTTTCCATTAACTTTTCAAAATTCATGGCTAATCCTCTTTTCGTTTATAGTATTGTTACATATATTTCCATCACAGGTTAGATGTCTTCAGTGACTTTTACTTCTTTGTTTTAGTAGACTACTTCTAAATTATGTCTCCTCATTAGTACCACCCAGGGTTTGTTTACTTGCCATATGTGGTGGTTTGAAAGAAAATAGTCCCCATAGGTCCATAGGGTGTGGCCATGCTAGGAGGTGTGGCCTTGTTGGAGTAGGTGTGGCCTTGTTGGATGAAGTCTGTCACTGGGGGTGGGCTTTGAGGTTTCAGATGCTCAAACCCAGTGTTGCTCTCTCTTCCTGCTGTCTTCAGATCTGGATACAGAATTCTCAGCTACTTCTCCAGCACCATGTCTGCCTGCATGTCTCCATGCTTCCCACCCTGAAGATAATGAACTAAACCTCTGAACTATAAGCCAGACCCCAGTTAAATGTTTTCCTTTGTGAGAGTTGCTGTGGTCATTGTGTCTCTTCACACAATAAAATCCTAACTAAGACACCATATTTCTCATTTCTTGTAAATTAAAAGTTTAATTTGTGTGTTTCTAATTCAACATTCAATAATACTGATATTTAAGGGTCTGTGATTTATTCTGAGAACAGCTTTGACCAGCTGTGCAACCTGAGTATAGATGCACGACACACTTTTCTTATTTTCATCTCCTGACGAATCTCTCAGCACAAGAGGCTTTGGTTGTTGTCTGTCTCAAGTTAGATTTCTCTTTCTCTCAGCACTGAGGAACGAATGCAGAGAGCCTTGGAAGTGCTAATTATATACTCCACCAGTGGACTATGTCCCAGTTCTCTTTCTACTTTTTGTCTGTCTGTCTGATTTTTTTTTTGAGACAGAGTCTCACTAAATACTCCAGGCTGGCCTTCAATGTACTCTGTAACCCAGGCTGACCTCAAATTTACAATTGCCCTGCTTCAGCCTCTCAAGCTAGAATGACAAACTAGCACCACCAAGCCCTGAATAATTTTCTGCTCCTTAAATATTTCCATGGATTTCCTCTGAAAACATCTTTTTTAACACTTTCCCCCCCTTAAAATTTACTGACCTTTATTTTTTATGCATATGTGTACCACATGCATGCAGTGCCTGTGGAGGCCAGAAGGTGGCGTCAGATTCCCTGGCGCGTACATGGTGCTTTGTTGTGTGTGTTTTCTTTCCACCCTCCTCTGATTCTCAGAGGGACTGACTCTCTTCAACATGCAGAGATCCTGTTGATAATTAAAATAGTACAGGATTTTAAGTGTGTCCAACTTACTTTTCAATCCCTATCTCTAAACTTAAGATTTTTAGGTCATGAGGCAAGTAATTATTTTCCTGTAGCTACATTTTTTTCTCTTCCTGCTAAGTCCATGCTACACTTCTTCCCCCAGTTAGTAGTCCTCAGACACTTTTTAAATAAACACAGGTTTTTCTATCGGGTCACCTAAGACCATCAGAGAACACAGATCCTTACATTACAATTCATAACAGTAGCAAAATTACACTTATGAAGTAGCAGTGAAAATAATGTTATGATTGGGGATCACCACCACATGAGGAACTGTATTAAAGAGTCGCAGCATTAGGAAGGTTGAGAACTACTGCTCTAACTTGTGTCAAGTGGAGAGAAAACTAACCAGGACAGCAGGGCAAGCCCTCGTGTGCAAACATCAGGCTGGAGATGGGACCCAACATCTCCCAGGTGGTCAGCTGCCTCTAGGAACGCATTCATGAAAACACCGTGCACAAGATCTTTCTGTTCCCTCTAGTTTGACAGTGGTTGTGTTTCCGCCACGGTTTCCAGGCGTGGGTCGTTACAATACTAGCAAAACAGAGAGAGGCGAGGAGGGCTTCAGTGAGTCGGAGGTGCAAACTGGGTGTGTCAAGTACAGGATGTGCAAACACAGCGGCCACGGAGCTTACCACTTATTAAAATTGTGATTGTTCACATAAAGACTCAGCCAGGTCACATGTTAATAATTATCACTGACAATCTTTAACATCAGCTGAAGCCCATGAGTGAAGAATATCACATCTCCCGGTCTCATTTATCTTACTGCTTATAGCCCCTCTGTGGTCAGCATGCCTCGAGCTTCGCGGACATTTAATTATGAGCGCATCATAAATGTAGCTGACAGGGCAGAGGCTGTTGGGGGGATGCACCTGGCAAGGGGGTCGCCGTCAAGAGTACACAGTTGATGTAGCCCCCAAAGGGGTCTGGAAAGACCACTTCTCCAGTTTTCCCTCTGCAAATCCCTGCTACCCACTGGTAGCCATCGTGATTGGAGGACCCATCCTGAGGGCTTCTCCGTACTCCACAGATGCTGAGACGTGGCCCCCAGGCTCTCAGACTTAAGCTATGGCTGTATTCCAGCCTGTACAGATCAGAGTACCTTCCCTGCACCACACTTGGAGAGTCCCGCCTGTGGGTTCTACTCTTATGCAAATGAAGGGAAGGAGCTTCCACTCCAAGCTCCAGGAAGCCCATCACCCTCCCCACCTGGCCCAAATAACTAAGTTGTAGTGGGATAAGGGGACAGCCAGGGTCAAGCATCGTGGTACACACTTATAATCACAGCATCCAGGAAGCAGAGGCTGGAGGATTTTGAGTTCAGGAGCAGCCTGATTGCGTCACATGTCAGAGACTATCCTGGGTTACATGGCAATACCTGTCTCAAACATATAAAAAAGAAAAGAGAAAAAGGAAAATAAAGAAAAATGGCTAGGGTCTGAGATGTAGCTCAGTAGTAAGGCACTTGCCTAGAATCCCCCAGTGAGGCTAGGGTGTGGCTCAAAGGTAGAGCACCAGCCTAGAATCCCCTAGTAAGGGGCTGGGGTGTGGCTCAGTGGTAGAGCCCCTGCCTAGAATCCCCAGTGAGGGGCTGGGGTGTGGCTCAATGGCAGAGCCCCTGCCTAGCTTATGCAAGATCCTGGGTTTCATTCCCAGCGATATAAAGGAGTTGGGAGAACCCGTCCTTATAAGCATCCCACCATTCAGCTGTATCCAAGTACACAGAAAATATCTTTCCAGGAAATCAGAGAAGGGTGACCTTGTATCCTGAGTGATGGAGCAGGAGGCTCTCCATGTACTTCTAATTAGCTGTGGCTTTGATACACTAGCCAAGGTAGTGGGCACTAATAAGGCCGCCAGCCTCTCAGAGTGGGCCCAGGGCTGCCAGATTTCAGAGTGTCATGTTTCAAAGCAAGTGTCCTCAGAGGGACTGAGGTGCAGATTCCTCTGCACCCTGGCAGGCTCATGTGGGGAAGACAGAGCATATAATAAGGGATGCGCAATGAAGGAGCTCTGAAGAGAAAGCTGAAAAGTAGCTATCATGTTGGCAGATAAATTCTACACACAATTATTCATTCCTAGCCCCTTGACATGTAGATTAATGAGTTTGATAACCCAGGCTTCTAGGAAGTAGATTCCGCCCTTCGCAGGCTTTCTCCCCCTCTACCTACAAACAGCAAGCTGGTCTATGGAGAAAAAAACAAATCGATACATTTGCAGTAGCCATTGCTGCCTGCTTGTGATTGGAGCCTTATGTCAAAACTATGATGTGTCTTCTGCCTCCTGGCCTGGGAGGAAACCATAGCAGTCAAAGGGACATGGAAGGGGCAGTAAGCTTCGGATCTCGGACTCCACTGGGTTCTGGTTTGTTGCCTAGACTGGGCATGGAGCACTTTCAACGTCAACATCAAGGGAAAGGGGTCATCTGCCTCACTCCAGGCCAGACTTCCCAGTGGTACCGGCCCTAGGTGGTGCTCAGTCACCCGCTCAAAAGAGAAAAGGAAAACACACTGCAGGGATGTGGTAGAAGCCCTCAACCCACTCCAGATGTCGCAGGAAGGATGGGTAAACAGCTGTGAGCTTGAACCTGGACTGAGTTCAAATCCTCATGAAAAGAAAATGTATCCAAAGTAGACATGAATCTAGGTCATCAGGTCTGAACATTGTGTTATATGTGAGGCCCAAACAGGAAGGAGTGAAATAGTGGAGATGCCCCCTAGACTAGGACAGCACCCTCCTGAGGATGGGCAGACCACTCAGTGGAGAAAGCTCTTGCCTTGCAAGCATACGAACTGGAGCTGAAACCCCAGACCGCACACAGAAGTCTGGAAGGCATGCTAACTGTCTTTAGTCCCAGTACTGGGAGAGCAGAGACAGGGTCTGTGGGCTGAGCTAGCTGAACCAGCTGGAACTGGCAAACTCTGGGTGTGCTGAGAGACCCTCAGTAAATAAAGTAGAAAGCCATCAAGGAAGACACTAGGCATTAGCTTTGTTCAAAACACACACACACACAAACACACACGAGAATACAGTCCTAAAAAGAGACTTTAGAAAAAGTGGGTATGAAAGACAGTAGAATGGGAGATACTAAAATGGAAGGGAAACACTGGGGCAGTGATGTTCAATAGGAAAGGGGGCAGGGAGATAGACAGGAAGGGATAGGGGAAAATATGTACGAAAACTCCATAAGACATTCTCTCACCTTGTGGGCTAATTCTGAAGAGAAAGAAAAGACTACATTCCTAGAGGTGGGTGTGATGGCCCACGCCTGTAATCCGAACATCCAGGAGGCTGAGGCAAGAGGATCAGGGGTTCCAGGCTAACCTTCACGATATAGTGACAGCCTATCAGAAGGAGGGGAGGAAAGAAGGGAGGAAGAAAGGAAGGAAATGGAGGAGGAGGTGAAAGGTGGAAAAAATAAGTAAAAAAGAAAAAAACCCTGCCTTTTGGTGTCCTCATTAAACGTATGTTTCTAGATCTCAGTCCATTTTTTATTTTAATCACTTTATCCTATGGTTAATCCTCCAAAAATAAAACAGGGGTGGGCAGGCAAGATGAATGAGAGGGAACTCTGACTAACCGAGTTCGAGCCCCAGAAGCTATGGACAGCCTCCTGCATGTTGTCCTCTGACCTCCACACAAGTGTCATGGCACGCGCGCGCACACACACACACACACACACAACGCACGCCCTCAAAACAAATCAAAATGTAACAAAGTTTTTTTAAAAAAAAAAGAAAGAAAGAATAACTAAGAAGAATGCACACTCACAACAAACACGGTGTGGGCAGAAAAATACCATATGCAGCAGTCATCAGAGTGTGGCGCCACTCAAGAAAGGTTACAAAGTGTGCCACTGGGGTGGGCTCTGAGGTTTCAAAAGCCCAAGCCAGGCCCAGTCTTTCTGCCCGTTGCCTGTGTATCACAACGTAGCTCTCAGACACTACTCCAGCTCCGAGCTTGCCTGCCGCCACCCTGCTCCCCTCCACGATGATAACGGACTGCAACTGCAAGCCAGCCCCAATTAAATGTTTGCCTTTATAAGAGTTGCCATGGTCGTGGTGTCTCTTCACGGCAATAGAGCACTGACTAGGATGGGCAGGAACAGCTTGCTAAGGTCAATGTACCCACTCACACACCCAACCTTTCCATTCTTTAACTTACACTAAAAGGGGCGGGGCCGAGAGCCTGTGATGCCGAGGCAAGGGGTGGGTGGACAAAAGAAGGCTCCTCCCATGATACTGTGGTAGACGGGTCTGGCTGTTATTCTTCTCTGCCAGTTAAGTCCCTTGGGGAACAGAACAGACTTCAAAACCCTTGACAGAGTCCTGCCTGGGTCCTTGGGGAAGCAAGCCCAGTGCCCGAGATCTCTGTGGCTCCTGGGCCATTGTCAACAGAGGCATTCTACAGATACCTTGTTTTATCCCACAAGAACAGAGGGGCTGGAGAAATGGTGCCGCAGGGGAAGGGTATGCACTGATCTTGCAGGGAATCTGAGTTTGGTCCCCAGCACCCACGTCAGGCAGCTCACAACCACCTGTAACTTCAGCTCCAAGGGATCCAGTGTTCTGTTCCGGCCTCTGCCGGTATCTGCATTCACATCTGCAGAAGCATACACAAACATACACAGACACATAAAAATATTTTTAAATAGTAAGGATGTATGGAGCAGCAATCCACGCAGCTCATAAAAATCGGATTCTTTGCATAGACCAGTATAATAAGTGTTTGGGAGAGGTTCATTAAATGTCAGCCTGACTTCCATCTGGATGCTAAGCTGACAGCTGCAGAGCATGTAAAGACTGTCTCTCCCTCACAGAGCCTTATAACGTTCCCAAAAGTCTGGGGGTGATGATCACAGGTCATAAGACTTCACCACTAGAAGTCTAGGATGCTCATTAAATCGAAATATCAGATAGACACGTGTTATGCTTTACATATGACATGTCCCTCATGGACTTAACCTGCCCCTTCCTGATGGGACTGTTTGGAAGTTATGAACTCTGGGCCTGGGGCTCAGTCAGCAGAAGTGAGCCATCGGGGACAAGCCTTAAAGGAAATATCTGTCTCTGCTCCTGGGCTCAGTTCTCTGTCTCCTAGTCCATCGAGAGGTGAGAAGTCATACCCAAGCTCCTACCACTGTGCACTAACCCACTTCAACTGTCTGCCTTCTCCCGTGTGCCAAAATATACTTCTCCTCCTCTAAGCTGCTTTCATCAGGTGTTTTGGGTCTGTGACAAGAAAAGTAGCTAATGCAACCATGAATAGCTTTTAGTATAAATATGTCACAAATGTGCATTGGACATATTGATACTAAAAAGATAATTTGCTATATGAAGCAACAAGAAAGTATACTAAGAATGTTTTAGCATTAGTATGCCCCTTGCACGTTTGAGACATTTATACTAAAAATTCTATTCATTATCTGAAATTCAAATTTAAGGAGCCACCTAGTATTTCATGTGACAGCCGCATTCAGGGTGTCCTTGTGAAACTACTCAAGGAAGAATCAAAAGATGACCAGAGAGATGTGACCCAAAACAGCTCCCTATGCAAGACCATATGCATGAATCCTCTACCCCTGCGTCTGACCTCTCCCCCAAACACCCTGCTCTCACCCCAAGTGCAAAGCCATCAACTTTAGAGGGAAACAAGAGTCATTGCTCCTGAGTAGATACAAACCCTGTGGCTGGGTTCTGGAGCTCTATGGAAGAGCTAAAACTTGGGAACGCCATCTCAGGCTAGAGGTGTGTTCAGGAGGGATCATCAAGGACCACAAGTGCCAGAGCCTTTGAGGTAATGGTACATCCTTGTAATCCCAGCATTCAATGGACTGAGACAGGATGATTCAAAGTTCAAGGCCAGTCTGGACTGCACAAGATCCTCAGAAAAGAGACCAGACCCCATAGAATTCTTGACGAGTGTCTTCATGATCCCAGAATGCACTTGGAACAGGAATAGGGGAGGAGGTAATGTTCTGCTCTTTGTGTTTGTTTGGATTTTGTTTTTCCCAAAAGTCTTGGTCAAACTGATTCATCTTCTCTTCTAAATCCAAAAGTCACAGCTTTATGGTCACCTACAGAACCTAAGCAGAGATGTTCAGACAAAACTGACCTGGTGTCCTCACTCTTTCCAGACAAAGCAGTTATTGTCAAGCTTCTGCTGGATTCTGGTTGCTGGGCTGTCCAAGGGACTGAGTTGGGAACTGTGTCCTCAGGAGTGACTCAATCACAACAGACAGTCAGTGCACCTGCCAGGCAACAGCAAGAACTCGGAGACCTGTCTCCATAGCTGCTGCCACACATTTCAAACACCACCTACCGCTCACCCAGGGGCTGCATCTCCAGTGTCTGCCCTACCCTGTCACATGAGCGAAAGGGAAGCAAACATCCCCTGGCTGTATCACCGCCAACGTCTCTGCCAGTGAAATTCTATTCCCATCTGCCCTTGAATATCAGCTCCTCTGGGCCGCAGCTACAGAGAAGATTCCAGAAGACATGCTCTGCACACCGTTGGGCTGTTCAATGGATCTTACTCACATACACCTGTGCAAATCTAGCTCCCCAGAGCAAGCAAGACCCAAGCCATGTTCCATACCCTGAACTTTGGGTGGGAAGGCTCTCTGCCCCTTCAGAATGGCTCTTCAAGCTGATAGGTCCCCAGTGCTAGGACCAAGTAGCAAAGTGACCTGTACTGCAGAAGTCACAGATGCAAACTGGCTGGCCAGCCAACAGCCCAAACAAAATGCAGGTCCCTCATTTGTGATCAGGCATGGGGGTTGATTTAAACAATGACCATGAGACCAGGGGAGGTTGCTCAGTAGTCCGTGGTGCCCTAGCACAATTATAAAAGTGTGTAGACAAATTGGGGCTTCGCAGCCAAGTAACTGCTAGGCCTGGAGCAGCAGGCAGCCCCATCTGGTGAAGGGGACAAAGCAGTATCTTATAGGATTGCCCTGCTATCTCCCAAACACTCCACCGAGACCTTGTGGTACCCATCCCCTAGAGGCTAAAGCTTGGCCCCTTGAGCCTCACTGCAGCCCACTGTCTCATTTGACTCACACAGTTATTGACACACTTGAAACACTGTCAATATTTTAAAATCAGTTTTCACAAGAAAATCCAGGGGTGGGGGGAATGTTTTTCTTGAAAACTCAGAAGGTCTGACAACACTAAGCCCAGGCTCAACTGGAAGGAGCCAGGGAGAGCTCCACCACCCC
>LOJH01039253.1:0-14884 GCA_001685095.1 Ellobius talpinus | reverse complement strand
TGCTTGCTGCATTTTCTTGGTGCAATATCAAAGCAGGGTGTTTGTGTTGGGTTAAAGAGATAAAACAAATGTCCGATTTCATAGTTTTGTAAGTTTCTCTTACAGTTGTAGTTCAGGCGTCGGCATACATGGGGCACTCCATGACTGGAGAACCTGGTACACATCAGTGTAACAAGATCATGGCTCTTGGCCATAATCATATATGTTCCACCTGGGTAACATGCCTACACCTGCTCAAGGGCTGCCACTCCTTCTCAAGCCTGGGGAATGCTTGCACACATGAGACCACTTGCTGCTCCTGCACGGTTGATGAGACCAAAGGTGATTCTCCAGAGCTGAGGACAAGTACTGACAGACTGGGTCTAGCTCTAGCCTGGTGACAAGAAGCTGGCATGGGCCACGTTCTCCTCCCTGCAGAGGATAAGAAACTAAGTTGGTAGCTGTCAGAAAAACAGAAAATACGAGGAATACAAACAAGTTCGACTCATGGGGGAAAACTAGTGTGCGATTGTAAACCACTGCTCCGAAGGTCAGCAAACATGGGCTGTTTGCCGCCTTTTCTAGTGCAGGTGTTGTGCCTTCTGGATTTCTGCAAAGGACTTCTGTATCCTTTTGGTGAACCACCATTTTCAACTGAGCACATTATAGTCAATGCCTGCATGGGAACCTAGACTATAAAATGCCCTCTATATAATCAGTACATAACTCCAAATGCCCTCTTCCTTTTTCACCCATTCATTGTCCCTACTGCCAGCCCAATGGGCAGCAGAGACAGAAAGATACAGCTTGAAAAGAATGTGGGTACAGTGAAGGTAGTGAAGGACTAGATCGAAACAGAGTGAGCAAAGGAGGCCAAGATGTATGAAACAAAGAGAATCAAGGCCTAGAAGGAGGGTCCAGTAGCCAAAAGAATGCACATTAGAGGGGCTTCCTAATCTCATTAGAAATGCCTGAGTCAATGAGACCACAGACCTGGAGGACAAAACCTGCCATCTTCTGAATAGGGGTGGGGGTCATGGTCCTAAGATTTTGAAATATTGTTATTATCATTTTCATTTGCTTACAGCAACTTTTTAAAGTATGGGTTTGCATTTAACAAAAATCTTGTCATGGGTAAAACATATTATGGGTCTACAAGCAACTTCCAAATTGGTTATTTGTATATCCACAATGATTAAAAACAAAACTGTATGATTTCTTTGCAACCTCACATAAACGAATGTCTGGGTACATAACTGCCTTTCCCCCTTTCTTTTACCTTTTTCGTGTCTTAGGAATTAAAACACCACAGCGAGCATAGAGGGAAATTCATCTCTCATGCTTCCCAAGCCATCTGCAGTATACAGAGAGAAGCGCCATTTCTAGGTTGTGAATATATAAGGTGCTCCACATTCTAAACCCTGCCTGGCAGCTGGGTGCTAATGGCTTCTTCCCAGTAATGCGCCAGCTAATGGCTTCTTCCTGGCACTCAGTCAAGCATCACTAATGGCTAGCAAGTTGCCTGCCCACTCCTAAAGTGAGAATGACACTTTCGTATTTGCAGACAGCCACCTAGCAGACCCTCCACTTGGCCACAGAAGCCAGGGGACTTGGATACACAGTGCGCTAGAAAATGACATTGTCAAGGCCAGATGTGATATGTGGTCAGCATGGAGACACTGAGATGGAATTCTATTTTGAACTCGAAATGACTTGTCAGAGAGATGTAAAGCGGGAAAGGACAAAGGCTTCCTGTTATGAGCCCATCGGTCAGTTTAATAGTGTTGTCAACATCAAAGAAGTATTTGGGAAATTCTCAGTTATGACAGGATGTATCTGAGTCGGTGATTGGCTGTCAGGTAAGGGAAGTGGATGTGGGTACATTGCAGTCTAGTATATGAAGCTCTCTCATCTCGTCACATACACACAGAGGAGTCTCTCAGAGTGAGGAACTCAGGTGGGTTTGTAAGTGATACTCTGGAGGTAACGCCTTCCAGGTTAATCCCTGTGTTTGTGTTTCTCTGCTCTTGTTTTCGTTTGGCTTTTCCTGGGTGGCACTAGAAGTCTCCAGATCGTGTCCATCCTCCCAGATGCAGAATCCCAAGCTTGATAAATTTCATTGTAAGAACAAACCAACAACTAAAATAAGGTGATATGATCAAGTGATTATTCGTGGACTCCTCTGTCTTGGCTAGGTCTATCTGAAGTCTACTTTGAGGCAAGAAGGATAGGTATAGCTTGTGATGAACAAATCCAAGACCAATGGGATCCAAACCAGCAGCATTTTATAGCTAACTCAAACCTAAGGGTAGGTACTCTCTTATGTCCCCCAGCATATACCCAATTGTTGAGTGTGAAGCAGGAGGTTTTGTTACCCAGTTCCGCTTTATTCCCTGCAGGTATCAAGCTAACCAGGAGGCAATGAAAAGAATTTGGGCTGTATTCTTTGAGTTATCCCTCACGCTCCGACGACAGAAAGCCTGCCTCTAATCCTCAGCATTTTAAATTGAGTTTATGAAACAGAAAGCCCAATTTAAATGAACAACAGTTCCCACCATTAAGCAGGTCAATCAACCGATAGCCCTGGAAAGAACGTCCTGATTGGTTTCCACCTAGTCATTGGACAGTGGAGGATTCTGAGTCCTGAGGAAGTTGAGCAACATGCATCTTGCTTCTGAAGCAAGATTACCAGAACTCAGCCATGGTTGGAATAAGAAGCTAAATGGCTGGATAGACACTCAGTGCTATAGAAGCTCCCTGCAGCTCACTTCTCTCCTAAGCCAGAGGCTCAGCAGGAAATCTTGTGCTGTCTTAGTCTGAGGATCATGGAGATAATTGGGACTGCTGTTTAAGCTTTTCCCTAAGAGGTACTTTACCCTGAGTGATACTGTTTCATTGTTTCAGATTGTGTTCTAGTCTGAAGTTATCACACATTTTAAGTTTAGACTGCCACCTTCTAAAGGCAAAGATGGCCATTTGGAAAAAATGTATTATTCATATTCTATATGAATAATAAGTGATTTACCTTCTTAATTGTTTTCTAGTTTTGAGTTTTTTTAATTGCCTTATTTACTGCTCTGTCATATCTAACATTCTGGGAAGCCACTGCCTTAAGCCATAACAAGGCACCAGAGATTTTTAAATCGGGGACTAACATGAGCAGAGAAGCAATTTAGTAAAATCAATTGTGCTTTAGTGGATAGCATCAACTTTAGTGGGAAGAAAACACAGTCGCGAAGCCTGCTTACAAATCCAGGGCAACCCAAGCTATGTGGAGTGGGAGGAAAGGACCAGTAGGGAGATAGCAGGGCCTGAAAGAAGAGCAGGGTTGTCAAGGACAACGCAGGAATGGTTCAGTGGTCCTATGTCCAGCTACCCAAAGGGACTGTGTTTTACATAGGGATGGGAGAGGCCTTGGTGAAATTAAGAATCAGATTCATTCTTTGGTTTGTGGCTATCTTTGATTTGAGAATGGTAGCAACAGAAGTAAGAAAACCCAACTGGAGCTGGCGATGCAAGACTGATCTTCTGCAGCTGTCAGAGGGATCCTCAAGAGAAGCGCAGGAGGGCATCACATACAAAGGATGATTTCTGTCAGATGTGCACAGCCAGGTTCCCACCCTGAACTTCCGTGATCTATGAGGCTCCCAGCGGTCCTTGCTTAAATCCGCTCTGCCTATGATATATCTCTGATAGAAGGCTGTCTTACATAATAGAAGGGACAGTTGACTGTCGGCACTTCATTTCTACATCTTCTTGACTTTGGATCAACTCTGATCCATGCTCCCAGGTAAGAGCAGATCTTACAGACCAAAAAAAAGACAGTGAGCCAGATGGTGGTGGCGCACGCCTTTAATACCAGCATTCCAGAGGCAGAGGCTGGAGGATCTCTGTGAGATCAAGGTCAGCCTGGTATATAGAGTGAGTTCCAGGACACCCAGGGCTACACAGCAAAACCCTGTCTCAAATTCTACTCTCCCTACCGTTCCACAAAATCAAAGGGAAACAGTGGATAAAGGAGAGAGGTGTGCAATCAGGGACAGAAGCGGCTGCCTTGATCTTTCACAAAGTCAGGACTGTTGTAAGATCTTCAGAGTAAACTGAAAAAGTGAGAAACAGAATGTCTGATAATAAAAATGGTTTTTCTGTAACCCAACATTACTTGGATGTGAAAATGACCAGTTATTTGGGCTGTTTGGTGGCCCCGATGGTTAATCACAATTGTCCAGTTGCTGAGATCTAATATCACCTGGGCAGCAGGCCTCTGGAATTCCTATGGGAGGCTGTCTTGGTCAGGACGACTGAGGCAGGAAGACTGGTCCACTCTGGGCAGCACCACTCTCTAGCACGGTGTCCTGGATTGTACTTGAAGGAGACTGATGTGGAAGCAAGCATTCATCACATCCTGCTGAAGCAAGCGCAGGTGCTGTGGACAGGAGGCAAATGACTCTCTGATCCTAAGTCCAGCTTCCCAAAGATACTGTGACTTACCCAGGGATGAACAAACCTTACTTTGTGAGTGTGGACGCGGTATGACCAGGGGCTTCCACACAGTCCTTCTAAGGTTTGCCACTACCATGGACACTCTCTCAGTGTGAAATAAAACCAATCCCTGTAAGCATCTTGTCAGATATTTTACACAGCAACAGAAAAAGAAGAAATAGGCTTTTTCGTTTAATAATATTCCAATCTAGAATCACAGTCTAAATCCAGAATGAGAAATAACACATATGCATTGTGTATTGCTGATGTATATATAATTGCATTTGATATATATGTGTGCTATCATGCATAAATATATACACATGTATAAGAACTAAAATATGTAAGGAAGTACACACAGAAAAAACAGTGTAAGTGCAGCTTCACTGAGTTACAAAGAATATATATTTGATGTTCTTTTATGAAGACTAACAAGGGGACCAGGTCGGTCTCTGCATTCTGCAGACCACAACAGAGGCTTTATTAAATTCTATAGGTCTTACATTTGTTAAGTAATTTCTTAAATGAGATTCAAAAACTAATGTTGCATTATATTTTTTCCTTTATGAGAATTTTAACTACTAAATTTAATTATTTCATTTCTATTTCACATTGTGTACTTTTGGCCTTCCCAAAGAAGACTTTTAATATGTAAATAATGCATGTTAAACAAAAGAGTTTTTCAAATTATGCTAGGTCTAAATTTGGTCTTCTTTTTAACAGTTACCGTTTCCTACAGGTTCATCCCTTTTGATGATGAACATTTATTTTTTTAAAGTCATTCTTTTTGATATCAGAATTGCCGTGTTGTAAGATCTACCATATTGTGAGCCACATGGGCTTTCTTGTCTGCCTGCAACTGCCTCCGTTTTCATAGGGTAGAGCTGCTTTTAGCAGAGATATGGCATTATGTAGCATATACAGATCCAATGAAAAGAAACCCCTACAGAAGGCTCCCAGCTGTGTCTGTGCAGGTTGGGAGGAGCTGCCGCCTGAGGAAAACTGCACTGGAGGTGAGGTGGCCAATGCTCTCTCATTCTCCTTCTGTCTCTTCAGGGTCCCTGGCTGTTTCTGCAAAAGTGCCACCAAACTGTTCCTTGTATGAGCTAGACAACTCAGCTACGACCCTTCTGTAGCTTCTAAGATCAGAACTAACTTTGCTCCCCTGTTTTACAGAGGTGACATTGATCAGCATCGAACCGGGGTGACCTGAGTGAAGATTTAAACTCCAGCAGACTTAGTGGGGTCACCGATTCTCTCCTCAGGTTGGGTGAGGCCTCCACTGTTTCACCTGAGGAAGGGAAGAGCATTTTAACCATAAAAACCCTCTGGGAGAGGGAGAGGCAAATGTATACGCTTCCATTAGTCCTGTGCTCATGCTGGCTCTTCACTGGTTATTGGCTGAATAAAACCATGCTCTGGAAATCATACCTGTGATATAAATGAGGGAAGTATTTCAGGTGTGTATACAGCAGGATGTGAGACTATTGCATCATTCACATGTAATAATCCTGTCGGTAGCTGATGAGGCCACCAAATGGCAGAGCTACTACTCATGGGCTAGGGAAGAATGCAGATAAGAACAGAGACAGTTGTGGTTACAGGCATCTGATGCCGTGAGAACATTACACAGCGTGCCCTAGAAGTAGCTAGAGGGCTCCTATTGCACACTGAAGGGCACATAATGCTGTCTGTTTCATAAGGGATTCTCATGCCAGACAGTGATATCTAAGACTTCCCAAAGATAAATAAGTGACAATATATGTGAGGCCTATTTTATTAAGTAGCCAGAAAAGAGGAACAAGGCCATATATATCCTCACATGCCTTGTTCTGGTCCATGACTCACACCTTTAGAGTGACAGATTGCCAGGGCCTGAGTATCAACATGATGGCATCAGATTCATATTTTAGAAAGATCACTGTGTCTACCAAAGGAGAGATGTTGAAACGAAATGGGAGGACAAGAAGGTGAGAAGGTGACTTCAGTCATCTGGGAAAGGCTGACGAGGACTGGACCTGACGGAGCAGCAGTGGAGAGAGAGAAAAATCAGGACTGTAGATGTTTGGAGAGTAGGACAGGTCACTTGATGATTTATTGGACATCAGGAAGAGGAAGGAATCTAGAATGAAGCTTTACAAGAGAGAGAGAGAGAGAGAGAGAGAGAGAGAGAGAGAGAGAGAGATGTTTCACGCAAAGGATGCACCCTTCACACGCTGCCTCCAATGTCACTGCTGGTCTCCGTATTAGGAACAGAACTATATTTCGTGAGGAGGCAATCATCCCCCATGTCACAGGCTGCAGGAACGTCCTCCTTTGTCATTCCTTAAACTGACACCTAGCAGGACTTGTGCTCTAGTCTAATTTTTATGTTCCCTGTGCACACACATTCTCTCTCCTATGAGTTCAAACAGAAGCTCCACTTCATGCTCTTTCCCTACAGGTTATTAAACCACAGCTCTTGAGTCTCCTTTGTGCTTTTGGAATCTTGGAAAAAATTCTACCTATTAATGTTTGTATATAAAGATATTACTGACCTCCATCTCTCAGGCTTTGGGCTGTGTGGAGATATTTTCAAGGGTGCTGACCCATTTATTGCTTTGTCTTTGGCATTTGAGTTACTGCATAAACTACAGTTCCTTCCAGACGCAGAGTGGATAGTTGCCGTGGATGGCAGAGGCGTCTGACTGTGGGAAAGTATGGGTCCTACGAGTTTGGTTTTTCTTTCACCTATTCTAGTCACACAATGTCTCCCATAAAATGACCTTCCCCTCTTAAATAGTAAACAAACTAAAACACTTGAGATGTATGGACAACAAGACATTCGATGTGGATAGTAGAGTTTCACTAATTGTTCGAGGCCTGTAGACAACATTTGTCAGCGCCACGCATGTGGCCCCATGATCACAGTGACTGCGTGCGATGACTTCATGTGCACACGTAAATCATGATGATGTAGCTGAATATAGTGTACCTTGAGAAGTAAATTTCTAAGAGAGTTTATAATCCAGGTCAACTGGAGAGTTAATAGTAAAACCAAAAGTTGAGAGTCAATAAACTTCTACAATAAAACCAATGAGGATCTTATAGACTGCTCAGGAACAAACCCACTCCAATTTCTACTGCAGTAATTCAACTTACATATTTTCAAATGGATAATAAGCAAACCTAACATAATACAACCATAATGTTGATGGTCTTTATTTGGGAATTGTCTATATCTAGAATCCATAGTTTGCTAAATTGAAGTTACTTTCATGTGATAGAAAGTTACTATGATTGAACAAATGAAGACGAATATTAGATGAAGAGAGAGTGTGCTCCGTACAGCACAGGACAAAAGAAACTCCCAGGAAGAAATAAAGATGAAGAGGGAGAGGCTAGTAGAGAAGAAAATGAGAAGGAACAAATAGGTAAATTTATAAAAACACAGGAATGTAATGTAATGACTAAATATAAGTGGATTTAAATAATTATATTTCTGAACTTTATCTTTTAGTGTTCTGCCTCTCTTTGTATGATTTCTTAATTGTATTGTTGGGAAATATATAGACTCGGCATCAAACATGAAGTGTGGGGAAGATCAAGAAGCCTAGCTATACCAGTTCCACAATTCAGCCATCAACCCTGGGAGCCAGAAACCCATGTCCCCCAAGTAAAGGTATTATCTGTCCATGAGCATTTGATGGAAGTTTGGCTTTGCCTGAACACCCTTTTCCTCTGTACCTGTGAGTTAGCTCACTTAATAGCTCAAGCAATGGTTTGGGGATGTTTGCAGTAAAGGTTAACTGTTTTACTGTAACTAATGCAAAGATTTAAAGAAATTTCAGCGGGAAGCCATCGTGTATTTCTGGAAATAAATAATGAAACTGTAATAATAAGTTTCAGCAAAGTTTAGTACAATGTTCCATCCAATTCCATGAGTTCCTTCTAGTGTCACTGCCCTTCCTCTCAGTCAGACTATGACAGGGAAGGAATTTCAAGCTCTCATTTTTATTATTTAAGTTTCCACAGTACCCCATACATTACTGAATAAAAATAGTTCAGTTTTAAATGATTTTAGGGTATATGGATTCACCGTTAATAACAATAATACAAAGCCAGGGAATTTGGGAGGAGCTCTGTGGAGACTTGTTGGCTGCCTGTGATTTGGATGGTCAAAGGGCTTAGAAGTCTATGCAGTACAAACTGTGTTACTTGCCCAGCATCATTCTCCAGCTGTTTGCTCCTACTAGAACAGCAAGAATGGTAAAGCTACATAAAATGAACATCCATTAGTTCTGCGTGCCCATCTGTACTTGTGGTCACAGTGTAAGATGCGGCCTTTGAGGAACTAACCACGCTTCCTTCAAAGACTGCAGGTCTGTTACATGGAATTAGGTGCTACTGAACCAGACAGAGAGATTCTTGTCCTTTTAAGGATTGTGTTGCTGTTGTTTGTTTTGTTCAGGCTAGCAGCTTGGGACTCATTCTGCATCCTCCTGCCTCAGCCTACTGAGCACTGTTACTAGACGGTACCATACTCGGTTTCTTTCAATTCTATGCTGTGAACATTAAATATTTATGCTCATTTTCATTGGTATCGCCACGTTTGTTTACCTTGCTTAATGTTCAAGAAATCTTATGTGTCTCCTTTCCCTTGAGGACCATACTTGAGTATTTTCCAAGTACTTACACTTGCTACATCAAAGCACTTGTTTAACATATTTATATATAAACCAAGATCTAAAAGTTATAGTTGTCAAGGCATACATCTTCTTATTTTTAACTGGCAAACTAAATTGTTGGGTATATATTTATAGAGTAAAATACACCATTTATCCTCTATACATATACACAGCAAGGAGATCACTGTGTGTCCACACAAGGAACCACATAGAGACCCACACCTGCATATGTGGGGAACCACATACAGGCAGCCACTGTACCTCTACCCAAGAAACTGATGACTTAGAGAAGCCCTCAACTGTTCCTAGTAAGTGAACACAGACAGACTACATCTCCACCCAGTTCTTCAATCTGCATTTTATACTATATATATATAATATAAAGATATATAAAGTATAAGTATACTTTTTCATATAAGTATACATTTTATACTTATCTTGTTACAGACTTAGTTTCAATTAGGTAAACCAACTTTCACCTCCCTGTTCTCCTTTTCCCTTTCTGTATTATTGTTATTATTATTATTATTATTACTATTATTATTATTATTATTATTACTATTATTATTATTTTGCCTCGTCCAAAGGACCTGGAGTTAGGGGTCTCCTTGCCTGAGGCTTCTAAGCACTTAGGGTTTGTGTTTTGTCAATTGCATTTCTTTCTCTCTTCATTCTGCATTTGGCCAAAGCTGACTTATCTCTTCCCTTCCCCATCATTGTCCCGTTTTCTGTGTATTTTCACTTCTAGTTCTTCCTGTTGCTCAGTACTAATCAACAGTCTTACTCTGCTTCTTTTCTTTACATTTCTACCCTCAGTGTGTAATAGCTCACAAACATTGTATTATCCCTGTTCATTTAACCAATCCCTACCAGTTACTGGATTCGAAGAGGCAACTATTGATAAGTTGGAAATCATTGCATTTCCATCCTGAGTCCATCAGTCAGTTGTGGTCGCTTCTGCAGTTAGTGCTCTTCCGGTGCTGCTAGACATCAAGCCTTTTGTTCTGAGCCTGAGGACTGAGGTTCAACCTAGGTGATACCAACAGGTGAATAGACAAAGAAAGCATGTCTGCACATTGTTAAACAAGGGCATGCATACATCACCTAGCCAAGAAAAAGAGTGAAATTGCTTTTTCCTGTAAAATAAATGCAACTAGAAATCATTGTACTAGGCAAATGAATCCACACAATGAAAAAAATCATGTTTTGTCTCATTTGTGGATCCTAGATTGTATAGAGACACACAACTTCACACACATACACACACTCCTCTAATATGTAGACACATGTAGGGAAGCAGAAAAGATGGAGAAAGCAAAGAAGCTGGGAGAAAAGAGGATGGGACAAGAGAGGGAAGAGCATGAGGTGTAAATCAGGTCCTCGTACGTCATACATTTAAGAATATGGAAATCAGCACTATGCACACTGAATATATGCCCATAAAACTTTAATTAATAGGGTGAGAGAGATGAGAGAGATGGCTCTGTGTATAAGAGTGGGCATTTCTCAGCTCTGAGGAGAGTTCCCAGATAGACATCAACATGCTTGGAGATTCTGGGTGTCCCCCAAACACTGGTAACTCCAGGTCCCCTGCCAGGAGAGAATCCTGGCTGAGAGCAAGCTCACATTGCAAGAAGAAAGCTTGCCTCAAATGAATAGGTGGCAAAGAGTGACAAAGTAGGATACACACCACCCTCTTCTGGCCTCTTCATGCATGCACACACGTGCACACCCCATATATGCACACATGTGCATATCCACATACACATGTGTGCTCTTATAAACACATGCACATACATGTGAACACCCCCCACAAAACCACATGTGTACACACACATGCATGTACTTGTGCACACAAATTTTAAAGTGGAATAAACATTTTCTCAAAAATGTTAAATAAAAAACGAAATCCTACATAATTTTTAGAGTGTGGACATGTTAAAAATGTATAGATAAACAACAAAAAAGGAAAACTGTAATTTTCCTTTTTTCTTGAGGTTCCCAGAGACAGGAAAGTAAGAATTTTATTTTAGTTTTTTACACTTGTCATTCACTGAAAGAAAACAGTGAAAGTTATTTCTTAGAAAAGTGAAGTCGTTGAGGGGTTTACACTCCTCTGTGCCTCTCATTTGGCTTTTTCAAAGGACGTTTACTCAAGACGGATTTGGTACTTGGATGGGCTCTGAGAGCTTATGGGTCTCCAAGTTTAGGATGTTGTCTGGTTTCCCCGAAAGTGACTGAAGAGAGGGCATTTATCCTTCATTATACAAACACAGACATCCTTTCCAGAGTCCAGCCAAAATAACTGAGGTATTTTGATTTTTCTGAGTCTTTTGCTAGGCAGATCAATTTTGAAAAAGCCTGAAAAATTAAAAACAGTGAGGCCCACATGCTCCACTCCGCTGCTTTGGCTGACTATGTTTCCTGCTGATCTCAGCTGCAGGGGAACTATGCAATCCAAGTCTTAGGGGGTTCTCTGCCAATGATTTGCTGCTCAGCATGAACCACAAGCATCCAGAATTAACTGAGAAGGACAGATTCTGAATGGGAAAGGGACAAGGACCCATGGTAAGACCATGAGTAAATCGGCTAGCACTTACTGCGTAAAAAACCAGCAAAACACCAGTGCCTTTGACAGGCACCTTAGATACTGCCTCCTGGGATTACGTGAGAGGATGGGAACTCTTGTGTGCTCAAGAAGCTACTTGAAGAATGCCAAACTGTAACAAGGACTTCACAGCTTTCCTGCTTTGCAAAGCTCATGCCAGAATAATAGCCTGTTTGTCTACAGAGAAAGAGATTGATCCCTTCTACACTGATATGTGCTTTTCAGTTTTGCTAGGTGGATCTCACCATCTTTAAGATGAGTGTGTCTTTGAATGTGGGGTGTTTGGAAACCTGTTCTTTGTGTCCTAGAAGTAAGACTCATTTCTCCACAGTCCCCAAAACTCCTCAATAAGTCATGCCAGGATTCTGGGCATGGAAGAAGGATACTTCTTTCTATAAGAATGTAATACCTTAAAATTATGGAACTACTGCCTATTTGTTGAAATTCTCAACTGCATCAAAATTATATATGATGACTTACATAAAAATGTCTTGCAAGTGAAAGTGAAGATGTTCTGAATGAAGATTCACCTAATGAGGCAATGCAGCACCCATGACCAGGACTATGGGTATTATTTGAAAGCTTGTTTCAAAACAGATGTGCAATTTTCCTGCTCCTGTCATCAAAGATGATGATTTTGATATCTTAATTTTACCTTAATTTTAAGGTAATTTGATACCTTAAATTTTAGGTCATCTTATACTGTTTAGTTTCTTGATAAAAACTGAGCAGAATTCTTCTTAGAAGACGTCCTTTGACCTTAAAAGAATCTTGTGGCACAACTATATAACTAATTACTAAAGTGGTCTTTCATAGACACATGAATCCAAACCTTAATTACATTATTTCAAAGCTATGAGACACTGTCCTAATTATATATTCATGGCTCTGACTTTTCTGTCTTTAGAGAAAGTAAAGTAACACGCAGCTTACTGGACCTCCTGAGATGTAAAGGCCGTTGCACTGTTGAGAAAGACCCATAGTTCCATTCCTGCACTTCCTGTTGCTTTTTGGGAGAAAAAGAGTTTGAAAATAGCTGATGCAAAAGAAAAGGAAAGAGGTGGGGAATACTTAGCATGGCTGTGTGTTGTCTGTTTCTGTTGTTCACACAACCAGTAGAAAATCTTTCATGTTCATCTTTGCTCTGTCACATTACATTCTCCACACAGAAGTCATTGCTCACCAAAGATCCTTGATCATTTGTCTTTGCAACAGTCTTCTGAGATTGTGCTTACCTGTGTATGTATAGCACACACACCCATCCATCCAACCATCCACCCATCCATCCACTGACCTATCTGTCTATCTGTGTTTCTGTCTGCTGCATTTTGGTCCATGGGGTAAAGGCATGGTTCTCAGCTTGATGTTTGTTGGAAGAAGGTGAAACTTTAGGAAATAAGGCTTATTTGAAGGTTTTCTGGTCATTGGAACAAGTTCTTGAAGTACAGAATGACATCCCAACCCCCAGACTGTCCATGACGCAAGTAGTTTTGCTCTGCTATTTGCTCCTGCTACAACAAAAAACCTCATCACAGCCTAAAATTACACCAGAATAAAAACAAGTCAGACTGAATACTCTAGAATTCTGAGCCAAAACAGAGATTTGAAAAGGAAAAATGAAACTCTTCTCTCATATTTTATCATCTACATAAGAAACTAAATTCTGTCCACCACCAAAGAAAAAGATATTCAATAGTGTTTAAATACAGAAGCCACTGAATACACAGGCTAATCAAGAAAAATCAAGTCAAAATCTAAAGAACATTTTCAGAGAGACTTGACAACATGATTCCAAAATGAATATTTAAGAGAAAGGGGAAAATATTACCACACACTGACCTAAAGAAATTAAATCAATGTGGCACAGACTCTATCCAATCAACATGACCTAACAATCAAAGAAGCATGGTGCTGGTGTAGGCATAGACAGGTATGATAATGGAACAGAATCAAAAGTCCAGAGGCAGATGAGCCTACACACGTGTGCTCACTCAATTACTGCACAGGAGGAATCGTGGATAAGCGGTGAGAAAAAGTGACTCTGGCCAATAGTTTAGCAATGTGTAGAAATTGATATCAAATCTTAGTCCACATCATAAGCAAAATTCAATTTCAGGTGAATTAAAAGATTAGATACTGAAGGTCATAAAGTCTGTGAAGAAAGATATCTTTATGAACCTAGGGTAAGGAAAATGTTTAATCTAAGGCAATAAAAATGCTAACCACAAAAGTTGATGATTCAATGTCAAAACTAAGAATCTTGTGCTAAAATTGCCATACGTCCTGATTGCGGGTGATATATCTGATATAGATGAATTGTATATTTGTCACACATGTATGTTTTTATAAGCATCTGAATTGCAAATAAAAACCACTTCTAGCAAAATTGTTTAAAAGTAATACGTACAAGTAAGGATGATCTTTCAGAAAGTCTATGAATGACCAACAAATACAAAAATATGCTAACATATATTAGATATCTGAAAACCCCAAAAGAAAACTAAAAAATATATAATTTTATATCCTCTGGATTAAAATAGAAAAATTCAGGTGATACTGAGTTCTGGGAGAGATTTGAGCTATAATCCCTTACCACCAGTGGTATGTAAGTTAGCTTCAGTATTGTTATAAATTAATACAACAATATCTTCTAAAACTGAGCCCATGAGTGTGTCTGAACTAGCCTATTCCTGAGTGGATATTAATGCAGGGATATCATGGAATTTTATAATATATTCCAAACAATAGATTATTGATCAAAGAAAATGAATCACTAAACGACCATAAGCAAATGAATCACAACTACAAATTAGTTACATAAATTGATGCAAACATGATTATGTTTTTAGACAAAACACCATAGATGATAGAGTCTTAGCTTTGTGATTATGCATTTGCTTTTGGAGGAAGGGTCTCACTTTGTAGTCCAGGCTGTTCTGAAACTCATTGTGTAGCCTAGGGTAATCCTAAAGTTCATGGCAGTCTTCTTACCTTAGCCTCCCGATTGCTGGGATTCCAGGCAAGAATCACTTCACTAGTTTCAATCCTATCAATTATTTTTGAGGGCTATTTTGGACTAATCATCACCTCA
Organism: Ellobius talpinus; assembly: GCA_001685095.1. Taxonomy (NCBI): domain Eukaryota; kingdom Metazoa; phylum Chordata; class Mammalia; order Rodentia; family Cricetidae; genus Ellobius; species Ellobius talpinus. The sequence continues at coordinate 57 of LOJH01039253.1, read as the reverse complement.
AAAGCATTCTCTTCTTCTTCTTCTTCTTCTTCTTCTTCTTCTTCTTCTTCTTCTTCT
>LOJH01039251.1:0-14884 GCA_001685095.1 Ellobius talpinus | reverse complement strand
GGGTATAAGCTAGCCGTGGGGGAGCCAGGTGGGATGAAAAGCAGGCCTGCGCTCCCCTTTCACTAAACAGATCCACCAAGGGAGACACAAATATTGACCTTCCATCCAACAGGGTATGCTCCGCTAAACCAGCATCTTCCCCTTCTATCCAAGGAGGACTAAAAAGGGGGGTGCTGAGATCTGCTCTCTCCTACCCTAGGGAGTACCAATCCCTCCCATAACAAACAGGGGGCCTCAGGACTGCCCCTTCTCACATTGGAGACCATAAATATTCCTACATTTTCCAATGTAGACTTCAAAGGACTTCCATTTTCCAATGGGAAATGGAAACCTATCTGCTGTTCCTAAGGAGCCTTAAGATCTTTTCCTTCCTATAAACAGGGCCTTCAGCTTTCTTACTCTAATGAAGGTGGCATCAGACATAAGCCCTTTAATAAAAGGGGCCTCAGATTCTCCCACTCTGGACAAGGCGGCCTTAGACTTACCCCTTCTAATAAACTTGGCCTCAGATATGCTCTTTGTAACCAAGGGGAGGGCACTCAGAAATTTTCTCTCTGATCAAAGATGGATCAGACCTTCACCCTCTGTCCTCAGGGGTCTCAGACTACCCTCTTCTGCCTAAAGAGGCCTCAGATCTTCCCACTCTGTCCAGTGGGGATTTTCATGGGTCCTATTTAAGAGGGGGTGTCTGTTACCTATTCTCTCTTACAAAAGAAGCTTTAGTTCTTCCCCTTCTATGCCAAGTCCTCAGACTTTTCCATTGTTCCCAAAGCAGCCTCAGACATGTTCCATCTGATCAAGGAGGGCTTTAGATCTTCCACTTTTGGTAGATGGTGAATCAGACCTATTTCCACCCAAGAAGGCCTCAAACATTCCTCAATGGATCAAAAAGACCTCAGACCTATACTTTCAGAACTTGGGGGATTCAGATCTTTGACTTCTGCCAAGAAAGCATTAAATATGCTACTAAGGATCAAGAGGCCAAGAGATCTAATCAGTCTGAGCAAGGGAGCCTGTGACTCACTCCTTTTACTTAACAGGGTCTGGGACCTGACACAACTAACCAAAGGAGCCTCATACATTCCAGCTCTATGCAAGAGGGCCTCAGAACCTCACCTACGGGCCTACATGGCCTCAAATATGCCCCCTCTAACCAAGTTGGTCTGAGAATATTTTACTCTCCTCAAGCAGGCCTCATTCTCTCTCTGAATGAGAAGACCTCAAACCTCTTTCCAAGGAGACTTTTAGTTTCTTTCACAACAGGGGCCTTAGAACCCCCACTACTGCACAAGAGAACTTGAGACCTAGCTGCTCTTACCAAGGGACTCTGAAAGAGTGTTCGAGTTGCCACTTACAAGAGGTCTTCAGATCTACTCTATTAACTAAGAGGGCTTTAGACCTTTCCCACTGCCAAAAGGGACCTTAAATCTACTTCTAACCAAGCGAACCTACCACTTTCATGTTTTGCCTAAGGGAAATCTACGGACTCTGTCCTTTAATCAAGGAGACTTCGGACATTCCCTTTCTGCACAAAGGGGGCCTGAGACATTCCCCTTTAACGATGTGGGCTACTGACCTGGCCCAGTGACCAAAGGGATCTCAGACCATCACACTCTGATCAAGGGTGCCCCAGATATCTCCCACATGACCAAGGAAGCTTAGAGCCTTCTGTCCATGAGTGCCTCATATCTACTTCTTCAACTAAGAGGGCCTTAAATTTTCCACCCCTGAACTAGGTGGCCAGGCAAATAAGTACACCTGTGCCCAAAGGGATCTCAGAGAACTCTGGATTGAAGTGGCAGAAAAGTAAAATGCTCAGCATAGAACCTATGCCATCTACATTCAAATTGGTCATGGGAAGTGGAGAGGCCACATCTTTCATGGCAACACTCACACAGCTGAATGTGAGCTTAAGGGGAACAGGGAAAAAAGGACTGCCTTTGAGCTTGTTACAAGAATGCTCAAATTGCTGCTAGTCCTGCAATGGAATTCCCAAAGATTCGGAAACTGGTGAGAGTGTGCCTGACCCTTTCTACATCATGCAATTTACCCTGAGACGCTCACCTTCTCCAAAGGTCTTAGACCTTCCTGCTCTGTCCTACTATGCCTAACACTTTTCCCTTACTGACCAAGGAGGTCTCCCACCTTATAGTTCTGACAATGGGGACGTGATACGGCATTCCCCTCTATATGCTGTGAATACTATTGGTTAATAAAGAATTTGTTTCGGCCAGTGGCTTAGTAGAACAGAGCTAGGCAGGGAAAACTAAACTGAATTCTTGAAGAAAGGAGGCCGAGTCAGGGAGAAGCCATGGAGCCACTGCCAGAGACAGATATGATGAAACCTTACCAGTAGGCCACGAGCCTCATGGTAAAATATAAAATAATGGAGATGGGTTAATTTTAGATGTAAGAGTTAGCGAGCAATACGTTTAAGTAAATGGCCAAGCAGTGATTTAATTAATACACTTTCTGTGTGGTTATTTTGGGAGTCTGTGCAGCTGGGGAAACGAAGAAGCGGCCTTATTACAACAGGACCGTGAGAAATTCTCTCTCTGAACAAGCCTGGAATTTATAAGCAAGCGTCTGGAGCCCCAGTTACCTGCCCTTAAGCCAGTCATGAGAAATGGAACGGCCTGCCCATATCTGGAGAGATGAACACAAACTAGAGCAGGCAATCTAGCCAGGGACAGACATGTAACTTGCTTTAAGAATGCTGAGACTGGCGAATGGTCTCCTCTTGGTGAATATTCTAAACTGAAGAGTTGGAACGTGCTGAATCAGTGCTGGGAACTTACTGCATGGTACAAGATAGAGGGGACATTCCATTTCCCTTCCTTCCAAGGCTGTATGGGACTTTCCCTTTCTGCCCAAGGGTTCAGACTGTCACCTTTGGCCAATTCAGCTGCAGAATATCCTCACAAGAGGATCTTGGTGTTTCCTCTATTCCCAAGGGCTCTTACTCATTCTCATTTAATAGGAATTGTTTGTCTCAGACCTTACCTATTTGTCCAAGGGTGTCTTAAACATTCATTTTGTATAAAGAAGTCTCACACCTTATCAAGTAGACCTCAGACCAAGGTAAACTTAAACCATTCCCTCTGCACAGGAGAACAGAGGTGGGGCTATGATCTTTCCACTTTGACTAAGAGAACTTAACCCATTCCATTTTTGCTCAAGGAGGTCTGGAACACGCCATTCCGGTAAAGGGACCCCCTGAACAAGGGGCCTCAGACCTATATTCTCTGTTCAACGGGCTTCAGGCCTACCCCTCTGACAATGGAGGCTTTAAAAGATCCTCTTTGTCTGTGACTAACTCATACCTATTCTGTTCTAATGAAGATGGCCTTATAGCATCCCTGTCTCAGCAAGATAGCTAGGCAAATATTCTTGAGACCCATGGCACCTCAGACATTCTTAGTTTAGATCACAAAGCTGAATGAACCTGGCCATCTGCCTTCAAGGTGGTCATTAGAAAATGACCAGGTGGGGTGGTGGTGGCACACACCTTTAATCCCAGCACTCGGGAGGCAGAAGCAGGTGGNTCCAGGACAGGCCCCAAAGCTACAGAGAAACCCTGTCTCGAAAAACCAAAAAAAGGAAAAAAAAAAAGAAATGTTTTCATCTTTCATTCATAGACCTGAATAACTGAACAGAACTCTTGGAACATCAACAGGTTGGGACAACCACTCATTGTGTTAAAACCATGTTCTGATTGTTCTTTGGTCTAAAGATTTCACGGCATGTATGGGTATTTGGAACTGGGAAGTACTGGAAGCTAATGTGGTAAATGTGGTAATGCTGGGACCTTTCTCTACTGTACAAGGTAAACTGGGACCTTCATCTGTCCCAGAATTAGGGAACTGGATCTTTCTATTGTGCCAATTCAGCTAGGGAGTTTGCCCCTCTGGCCAAAGAAATTCAGAATATCCCCATTATTCTCAGAACTTCTTTTTGACAAGGTTGTGTCCAAGCCAACCTCTTCTCAAGAGATCCATATTCCTCTTCTGATAAAGATGTCACTAGAACTACCCCTGGGTCAGAGTTGACTTTCTTTCTTCCTCTTTAACAAGGTGAACTCAAGACACTACCTCTACCAAGAGGGTATAAAAACTTTCTCTGACCAAGGGGAACTTTCCCTTATTTCCCAAGATGACATGCAATGTGTCCCTCTGATTCAGGGAGCATCAGACCTTTCCCAGCACTCCATGGGGCCTCAGACCATTCTCTCATATCCAGGGGGACCAAGACCACTATTCTTTTAACTAAAAGGGTCTTAAATCTTCCCATCATGACCTATGTAGTCAGCATCTATGACAAAAGCAACTTCAGATCATTCTGGCCAAAGATATGGTCATTCTGGACTGTTATAACAATTGGAACATGGGAGTGAGTCCCAGGAGTCCCTAGACAAGACCAACTACTCAGTGCTCCTCCACTGCACAAGGTATCCTGGACTATTCACCTTTAGCCCAACAGGACCTGGGACCTTTCTGCTCTACCCTACTTTGCCTGACACTTTCCCACTGGGGCAACAGGCATTTCCCTTCTACTCAAGGGAATTTCAGACCTATTCATCTGGTCCAGAAAGTGTCCTAGATCTTCACCCTTATTTGAGTGAGCTTCAAATATCCCCCTAACCATGGGGTGGGGCTTTGAGCTTCCCCCTTATTATGATGGCCTCACATTTGGGAGGTTGAGAGGCCTTGGTAGCTGATTTAGCTATGGTGCTTGTGTCACTTACTGATCTAGGAATAGATAAGCATACCACCTCATAGTCTTGCCACCACAGATGGGCCCCAAGACCACCACAACCTCTCTACCACGATGGACTGTGCCTTCTCCAAGAGCCAAAACAAATCTTTCCTTTCTAAAACTGTTTTGTCGGGTATCCTGCCACAGAAACATGAAAAGCCATTCACATTGTTCTTTCATTTGTCAGATGTCAGAGATAACAAGCAAGATGAAACGAACAAAAAGAAAACACAGCCACTATGTTCTCTAATATCAAAATAGAGCAATTTATTCAAGACACTGAATATGATCTGTTGATTCTCTCTTGAAACAAATGAGCTACAACACACAAGGTGATTCTTTTTTTTCTTCTTGAAGAGCGTGAGGGGTGAGTGGGAGTGGGGGAATAGAGGACAGAAGGGGAGGGGAGTTTTGATGGTGCTTAACAGAATGTGGAAGATGCGGAAAGAGGACCATGTCTGGCTGTACGTCTGACACAGACAATAAAAACTGCACAAGCCAGAATTCAAAACTTCAGTGAGCTGCGGAACAAACATTTATGCATTTGACAAGAAACAGAATGGAAAGGTAGAACGAAAGGTTTGAAAAGGGAAAAGCAACAAGGAACAAAGCAGATCCTTACATGTGACAAAGTGCACTTCACTTGGCTCCATGATCTATTTCTTAGTTAGACAGAACAAAAAGTCAAGTCCTACGGTGTTGAGTGGGGTCAGAGAGTTGAACCTTGTCATGTCCATCTGGCCCTTCGGTCCTGTACAGGCAGCATCCTGATGTGCTGGGAATGGTGTGTGGTTACTTCAAACTCAAGGAAAAATACCTGTAAAGGCTGCTATGTCACTACACTGCTTTCAAGGTTGAATTTGGTCACAAGACTTTAACCATTCCTCACAATGTTTTAGAAGTTATAAACAATGTTAGGTAACAAGCATTACACACAGGCCACCCCTTCACCACAAAGATGATGCACGTGCCCTGTGACAGCAGGGCAAATGATGGTGTCCAAATGCTGGCCGCTTCAGAAACAGCTGTAGATTTAACTTTTATGGGGATGGACTTCAGGGGTGTGGGCTGCATTCTTCTGCTTGGTTCCCTTGTGGCCAGCACTAAATTCCTGTCCATGTTTTGCTGCAAGGCCAGGGAAGTAAATGGTCTCTAGGTTTCTTCTTGTGTAGATTGAACCTTTTGTCCTAGTCTCACAGCCATTGACTCCAAAATAATAATTCTTATGTGGCTCAGATTCATCTGGGTGGGTGTAACCTGGACACCCAGAGATTGTCTGATGAACCCCTTATGTGCCATTTACCCATCACCATCGTTTAGCAATGTGGAAGTGTCAAGTGACAGCCATGTCCCTACAACAGGCTGAATTTTAACAGCTGATCTTCTATAGAGATGAACAGAAATTTGGGGAAGAAAGATGGGATTTAAATGGACTTCCAAAATTATATTCTAAAGCTAAAGCAGTGTCAGGGCAGGAAACATATCCACAGAGACACCTGCAATAATCAAATTCTCCACAGAACTCAGGCTTTCTTTGCTAAGTGTTTAGGTGCCAGAGTCCAAACACACAGCTCAAGTCAGTAACATGACACTTGCACACGAGGACTCACATAATTTACATGTGAAAGCAGAGGCCAATTCACGTTCTTGGTCTTACATTTGTTTGTTGTGGAGGAAGCGCCTGACCTTCCTGCTGGTTGATTTTTGGCTCCATATATGGATACTTTCCTCTAAGTAACAACTTTGCCTCAGCTGTAGACTGGACCCTATATGCTGCCATTTGTAGCTCCACTGACTTGGCCCAGCCCCCTTCTGGTCTACCTATCCCCCTTTACTAATTAAAAAAAAAAGTCTGTATCAAGTTATGACAAAACGCAAACCAAGGTCACCTGATTCAATGATGGCAAACTTTACCAGGCACACAACTCCTTATTTAGTTTTTTAAAAAATTGTTTAAAAGAAAACCAAAAAACTTCTTCCTTTTCCTCATTTTCTTTTTAAAGCTTTGTCCTAATCTTCTGTAAGAGAAATTGTAAGGTGGACAAAAATGATTTATGACATTCTACCTGGGTCATAATTCATTTTTAGGATTCAAAGTTTCCCTTAATACTCATTGTCTTCACAAGACTGAGTGGCACTGAGGCCCTTGGGTCGGTTTTGCAAGATTCACCAAGCACGCTCTTGATAAAGTGCCCATCTGTAGCTACACTGCTGTGAGAAAGAAGTAGCTGGCAGGTGCCATGGAGCCACACTGTTGGTCAGGGTGGCTTCTTCACTGTCTTCCTATTGGCTGCTGAAGTAAATGTGCATCGAACAGTTCAGCATTCTGCTTGGTGCGCCAAACCAGTGGGGCTCTTCCCCACCAGCTGCCAAAACAATTCCCTTGTTCTTCCATAGGACGCTTCCCAATCCACGGTTTTCCTAACTGCCTTTCATGAAGCTGAAGGGAAAGGGGTAATTAGACACCTCAGACTCTGCCAGTGTCTTCTTAGTCTCTTAAATATGAATTTCACAAAACTCTCTATGTCTGATGGCCATTTTAGGATTTTAAATTCATTTCAACATAAAAATATTTTTTTCAAAAAATACTCCAGGTTCTTTCTCTTATAAGTCTTTTTTTTTCTGTAAAAAGTCCCCCTCCCTGCCTTCTTACATAAAGCACTTACTATGCTCTGAAAGTGCCTTTGGGACCTAATGTGAAGCAACTATGAGAAAGGGACAGAGAGTAAGCGATGGGAAGGGGTAGGAAGAGAGGGAAGGAGAGTGCTGTCCATCAAAGATCCGCTGTGTGCATGTGGCCATATCTATGCAGGATTTCATTAAAAGTGAGACCACACCAGAGCAAGGACATCAGAGGAAGGAGTGGGGGACAACAAGGGAGGACAGAAAGAATAAGCCAAAAACAGTATCCATCTGAGGTGGGAGGCCCCCAGACCACAGAATTTTAGCAGATAGAAAAACCACCAAAGAAGGTTCTAGAAAATACAGCGTTGGGATTACAAAGTCACACATTTCATTGGTACAAACTGGTCTTTTGGAGAGCAACTGTAGTATCCAAATTGATAGGAGGGAAATACCATAAGGGGTAGGTTTTTCCTCCCTTTTGGTTTATCACAGCATTTTTCTTTTTTGTTTTTGGAACTTTTTTTGTTTTTGTTTTTCTTTTTTTTTAAGCCTTTATTATTTTTTTGGCACAGCTTTATGTTCTTCCTTCCCTGTTCAGTCATTAGAGCCTGTTCTGGATGGAAACCAAACCATGCATCATGTAGCTGATGGCTTCATCCTTCCCCAGCTGAACATTTTACGTGGAAACCATATTCCTGTGATACAACCATGTGTATGACTTTGTATTTGTTTGTGTTTTAAACTTCTGGATGCAGATTAGGGATGGGGTGGGGGGGGGAAGTTAATCCTGTGGCCAGGGACAGGTTTTCCAAGTAGACTCGAACAAGTCAAGTTCACACAGTTTAGAGCCCATCATAGGAAGGATGCTGCAATCCCACACATTCACTGCTGGTCCATTAGAATGGTTTTCTACATTTTGTGTTTACTTTCGGAGATCTAAAACACAGACCTGGAAGGAAAGATAAAGTGTCTGTTACTTTGAGAGATAATATCAGGTGCCTTCAATCAGATGCTGACAAGGTACAGTTTAGCTACCAACTTCATGCTTGTAAAGTTTTTATAATGGAAGAATCAAAAAGAGAGAGAAACCCTAGAAACAAGCTAGTTTCTGAACATCAGAACAACCAAATTCTAGCAAAGAGCAGGGAAAGGAAAAATCAAGCCATGGACCATTCCAGAACTCACAGTGACTAAGGTCATCAGCAGGGGTCACAAATAGGATGCCTACATGGTAGAGCAGGTAACAAAAGACTTTAGGCCACACTAATAACTTGGTCCATCAGTCAGAATTGCACCTCACCCTAGAGTTATTGCAAGCTCCAGTTCAGAGGCAAATTAAAAATTACACATGCTAGTGGGCCACAATAAGATCCACAGAAACCAGGAGGCCTATCTGATGAAAGCTATGGCTTGTCATGATGATGTTTGGCCAGAACATGCATATGGCAACGGAATAGGTACAAGTTTCTCGGCCTATATACTAATGATATTTGCGGCCAGATATTTCTTGGACAAAGTGGGGCATCTAGAGCATTGTAAGAGGCTTACCAGCATCCTTTGACTCCACCAGTAAATAGCACCCTGCACCAAAGTAGTGACAACCTAATATGACTCCAGATATTCCTTAATATCCTGGGGTACACACATGTGTGAAGAGTCACTGCAAGCTAAAAATAATCAAGTTCACTGACATTCTGGGGCAAAGACAAGGCCATTTTCAACCCAAAGAGAAGCCTCCTTCCCATAGACATGCCTGCACGTGCACATAGTATGTGGTAACCAAGCACCTGTTGGACAGCAGGACAGAGAAGCCTCACAAGGCCTTTGAAAGGATTTAGTGCTGGATCAGGGGATCAGCTGCCCTATACCCCTAACTCCCAGCAGACCAGAGATGCCACTTACAGAGCCATCCGAAGCACTGGCACCCACTTTGTCTCCTCGAGCATTCCAGCACACCTCAAATATGCCGCCTGTGCCTCGGTAGCTGTGGACAAGACCTCCACTCTGAAAAGTAAAGCATTTGTCATGATAACTCAGAAGAGGTCCCCAAAATGACAGTAGTAAAGGTCCCCAAAATGACAGTAGTAAAAGGGGGTACTCTTCCTCCATAAACCTCTATCTGATCAAGAAGCTTTCAAGAACACAAAAGTTAAGGGATTTCCATAAACACCAATCTATTGTCACCCACAGAACTGCCACCACATTTCACCTAGTCATGACTGTGCCCAGCAATGTCTCATGGCACTTGGGAGCACAAGAAATGACGCATACCTACCAGAGGGGGAGCTTTAACTCATGACATCCTCTTGACCTTTTCCCACCATTCAGGGCTGGATTTGAAAACTGGGGCATCAGGGTGACAGGCATGAGTTCTACCACTAAACCACATTTCCTGCTTTCCCCAGTGGCTTTGCTAAGTCGTTATTTAGCCTCTATGGCTACCCGAGCACCATCTTATTAAGCCATCCTTTCTTGTCTCCTTCCTAGAGCTTGGATCAGTCCTCTGGGCTGAGGTCTTTCCATTTACTCCAGTCCCTACCTAGTTTCTGTTCTATTATCTGTCTCCTCCTCAGAGCACTTACGTGAGCACACCCCCAGCCTACCAACAATTAAGACAATTAGATGGATTAGCATGTTATGAACTTAAAACTCCCATCAGTTTGAATATGTAGTTTGGAAGGATGAATACACACATTTGTGCTGCGGTATTTGTTAGTGGTTGGCTTGACGTAAGTCATAAGATATGGGAGTCAAGGTTTCTCTAGACTTGACTAAGCCAGTTCAGCTTATCTTTATAAAGCATGTATGAGAGGTCTCTTTAATAGCTAATCTTGGTTGTCAACTTGACTATGTCTGGAATCAACTAAAACCCAAGCATCAGGGACATGCTTGTGAAGCAATTTCCTGATTGGATCATTTGAAGTGGAAAGACCCACCCTAAATCTGGGCCACACTTTCTGGAGGCAGCCCACATAAAAAGACATGAAGAAATAAGCTTTTGCTGTTGGCTTCCTTGCCCTCACTGGCAAGTTTATCTATCCTGCTTCTAAGTCATTATTTGGCTGGTAATAGAGCCTATGTCTTCAGAACTCTAATGTAGACTGAAGACCAGCTGAGACATCCAGCCTGGTGGCCCGATCAACTACCAGATTGATTCTTGGCTTTTCCTTTCTGATCAGACAGCTATTGTTGGACTAGCCAGACCATGGCCTAACAAATCCCCCTTTGGTACAGCTTCATTCTATCAGCTGTATTCCTTCAGTGAACTAAGACTTATCCAGTCACTAACCCCAGCGGTCACCAACTATTCATTAGTTCTTATCCACAACAATAATGTATCGATGCCATACATATTTACTCACTATAATTAATATATATTTACCATTATCAAGCTACAGCAAGTAGTAGTAAAACATAATAAAAAATGCATTGAAATTAATATTAGTTTCGGTTTACATAGAAAAATAAAGGGTAGTAAACATTGTGGCTATGGACAACAGAAAGCCAACAGAATTATATATGTTTATAATAAGAGAATTAATGTGGGTTCTAAGATGTCTCAAAATAACTCCCTGGCTCCCTTCAATACGAACCTAATACCATTGGTCCATTTCACCATTACCTCCCACTCCAGCCCCTCAAAATCCTACAATATAATAAGCCAGCATGCAATCCTAGCTACTCCAGAGGCTGGAGGAGGATTCGAAGTTTAAAGCCAACCTGGCCTGTACAGCGAGTGAGTTTTAGGAGCCTGGATCCAATCCCTAGTATTAAATAAGAAAAAAAGAAAGAAAAGGAAAGCAAAAGAGGGAGGGGAGGGAGAAGAGGAAGGAAGGAAGGGAGGGAGGGAGGGAGGGAGAGAGGGAGGGAGGAGAATAAGAAAAACCAAAAAGTCTAACAACTACTCATATAATATTCATGTCATATTGTACCAGGTGTTGTGAGTCACCTAGTAAATGTATGTGTACCTCAGCTGTACACACATACCATACCACACCGTCTTATACAAGTCAAGTGGGCTGCACAAATTCTGGTATCCCGGGGGGGGGTGAGCTATCCCTCAAAGATATTAAGGAGCACCTGCATTTTCATCTTGCTGGCACTTTCAAAGTGAGCTATCACTAGCAAAATCTGCTCTCTCTGTATGAGGATGTTATTCCTGCACACGTTTCTACCTTTTGTTCTGTTTTGCTTCTTGATAATACAGCTCAGGCAGGTGACAGGCATCTATGGGCATACCCGGAAACATGCTGCTAACTTTTGGGATATGTCCTAAAATGTCTGTGGAATGCTAGAACATGGCTTCCCCTGCCACAAAGGGGCATGAACTTAAGAATTCATATCCTTCTAAATGTTAACCAACCAAAAAGGAATGAAAAGGTGGGGCACTGAATTCTCCTCAAGTCTAACAAATTGGCTCTTTCTTCTCAGTAACTTATCCTAACTACTTTTCAATTGGGATGACCAAGGGTTTAGACATAGCACAGGGAAGAGCGAATGCCTGCCACCTCCAAGGCATTCCCACGTTGCATTCCCAGCACCAAAAAGAAAACCAAGAACTGCCCAGTGTAATACTTCCACCCATTCTACCCCACTAGTTTTCAGCAGCTTCTACTCAACAATCAGAATTCTCTCATCTCTGTCAGGCCAGAGATACAGTGGCTATACTGATTCCAACTCCTTCCTTTTTAAGTTCCTGCTGAAATGACAATCTAGTATTCAAAGATCCTGTATTAAACAAATAACACTTTCAAATGTTAAAATTCCAAACCTCATATTCCTTTATCTCCGAGTTGTTCCACAGTGGACAGGAGGAAGATAAAGTTGGTTGTCCTGCAGTGTCTCCCTAAAGGCCACCTACAGGGCCTTCCCACAAACTGCAGCATCTCTAAGGTGACAAAACTAGGTCACACTTTTTCTCTAACATGAAGTAGGTCCCTGCCAGGATAAGACAGCTGCAGACAGCGGTTCCTCCAAGAGAGAATGCTCCTGAGGTGACAAGCTAAATGTTCTGGCTGGAAGTTAGATGGAAAGAGTCCAAAGGACTCCAGGCTTGTAGGTAGGGAAAACCCTACATCATTGGGGAACACACAGAAGACTACACAGAATCTGTGATCTCCATGGGAAGGCTCACTCTACTCACTCCTGAATAACTCATTCCCCCAGCCCTCTTGCCAGCCCAGGAACTGAAAATACGCCTTTCAGGAAGGATTCAGCCACAGGAAGTCAAGACATTACCTGAGTATTCCAGATATGGACACACTTGTCAAAGGACCCACTGGCCAAATATTTCCCATCAGGGCTGAACGCCACACTGTAGACAGGCTCCTGATGCTTGGTCAGTGTGTGGATGCAAACGCCTCGCTCCACGTCCCACAGTCGAACCGTAGAATCAAATGAAGCACTAGGAAGACGGCAGGGAACACAACCACAGAAACGGGTTGACTTTTCAAGATCTTTATGATGTAACTCATGCGAACTGCCTATTAGCAATATTTGAAACATACTGGAATTTGCTTCAAGAGAACATTCTAGTGAGCCTTGTCTCTCCAGAGAAAAGTGAAGCTGCCACCAAACAGAACCCAGGACGTTGTACAAGCCAGATAGGTATTTTCCCACTTAACCACTGTGTTCATTTCTTTCTCTAGTTCCCTCACCTTTGAACACAGAATGTTTTTGTGTACCACTCAAGTAACCTTTCTAAAACACCATAATTGTTTATAATATACCTGCTTGAACAACTATAAATCCAGCCAGGTACGACTAGAAAAGAAAATTTAAAAGCTGAGTAAAGATGCACTTCCACATCAGAAAATCTAAACCCACATGTGCATACACAACCACAGTGACAAGGGCTACAGAGTTTAATTATTTTCAGATTTCAAAGAACACTACATATCCCATAGCTGTTACCGCCTGGCTTTCTGTCTCTCCAATGGTCTCACAAGGTTCAGTGCGTCCTTTTGTTCTTTTAACAAGATAATATATTTGTTCCGGATATGTATTATGCGATAGAAAGAAGCATCTCCCTAGTCATTAAAAATGACCGCTACATGCAGTACTACATCACAGATATGCAAGTGGGTTTTTGGATAATTACTGAAAAAGGAGAATTAAGACCCTGGGGTTCTTCTAGTTCAGTCACTCAGTGTTTTGAGTATTTGTGTGTGTGGCTTAAGTTTCTTTTGGGTTGAGTTTTTGGTGGTGATGTGTATGCCAATCAAGTGATCTACCACTGAGGTATAGTCAAGTGTCACCATCTATTCTTGGAGACAGTCTTTGGTTGAACACTTACCACAAAGCTGTTCTCACTGCCAGGAAAGGCTGTCACCCGACTACTACCTTATAGCAGAACTACCTATTGTCACTTCCTCCTCAAGCCTCTGGAACAACACAGACCAAGCTTCCCACTGCTCCTTAGAAACCAAACTTTCCTTTGGGGGTCTGGTCTTGTCCAGACTAAGTGCATGAATTCAAACCCCTAAGATCCATTATCATGGTTTCCAGATCATTCTAAAAGTCCTGGATTCTGGCTCATAATGGCCTTAGCTCATCTGTCTAAATGCTCTCATTAAACTACCAAGAGGAGGGATGGGGTGTATTCTGTGGTACACTACTTACCCAGCATGAACAAGGCAAGAGCTTCCATCCCTGCACCAAAAGCCCAAGAATGGATTGTTATGTTTCCTGGACTCTAACATGTATCAGGATACAATAGTTCTGCTGTCTAAAGTCCAAAGTGACTTGGTTTGGATGAGATACCTCTGGCCCCTTGCTTCTGGGCCTTGGCTAATCAACAGTTCCAATATTAAGAGATCTGGGTCACCTTTGGCTAAAGCAGGGAATCACTTATCTCTAGTCAAAATCCCAGTACCACAGCCCTGAATGGAGCTTGAAGAACAAACTTGAGCTCCAAGCTAAACTCTTATTTTCCTCTCTTTGCCTTAAAAACTTTCACTCTAGTAAGCCAGCCCTCCTCCACACCTGCACATTCATAATTTTATAACTGCGGATAAAAAAACCATTGAGGGGGAAGGGTAAAATGCATTATTGTGAAGGCCTGTAACTCTAGTGTCTCAGAGGAAGTGGTACACAGCAAGTTCCAGGTACTCAGGCCTACATAATGAGACTCAATCTCAAACAAACCAAGCCAAACTCATAAAAACTGTATCGGACATGTGCAGACCCTTTTGTTGGTCACTATTACCTAAACTATATAGTCTAAGAACAACTCCTACAGCATTTTCATTGTATGGGTAATACAGGCCATTTAGAGATATTTAAAGTACAGGGGAATGCATTTAGAGGCTGTAGGCAAAGGGAAGTAAGCATCTTTGGATTTTGGTACCCATGGGGGGTGTAGTGATATGGAGCTGTGGCCTGTTTTTTATCCCACCCGGCTCCCACATGGCTAGCTTAACATCCAAAATAACAATATATAAACTGTATCTGTTTAAGCATTGCCTGGCCCATTATATCTAGCCTCTTCTTGGCTAACTCTTAC
>LOJH01039250.1:0-14885 GCA_001685095.1 Ellobius talpinus | reverse complement strand
CAGAGATCACCTAAGACCATCAGAAAATACAGATATTTGCATTATGATTCATAACAGTAGAAAAATTATAGTTATAAATTAACAATGAAAATAATTTTATGGTGGGGTCACCACAACATGAGGAACTGTATTAAAGGGTCTCAGTGTTAGGAAAATTGAGAACCACTGTTCTAAATGAATACAAAAAAATCTTAGGTTGGAAGGCACTGTAGAATTTGCTTATATCGTTCCCATCCAAGCCTCAACATTGTCTGTGCTACCAGCTATTCATTTGGCTCTGTTTGTTTGTTTGAAACCGGGTCTATGTAGCCCTGGCTGTCCTGGAACTCACTTTGTAAACCAGGCTGGCCTTGAACCCACAGAGATCTTCCTGCCTCTGCCTTCCCAGAGCAGGAATTGAATACGTGCACCACTACGCCTGGCCACAGTTGACTCATCTCAGGGCTCTTCAGTGACAGAGATTTTTCACCTCAGATTGCATCACAGGGGCTGGGTTAGGTCAGTGGTAGATTACTCGCCTAGCACAGGGTCCTGGATTCAGTCTCCAGCATTAGAGAAGCATGAAATCAAAACGTAGGGAAGAAAATATTACTGGCTAGATTCTAGCTAATTGTAACAATAATCTAGAGCTGGGCCTGGTGCCATGTGGAGATTGGGAGTTTAAGGTCATCATTGGTTACCTAGAGAATCTAAGGCAAACCTGGGCTCCCTGTGATCCTGTCTCAGAAAACAACAACAGAAGTCTAACTGAAACATGTGAATTCCAGCTATCATGGAGAGGACACAGTGCAGGAGGAGGTAAAGAGAGACAGGTGTCTCTCACCAACATCTCTGCATTCTGCCTACTCTGCACCTACAGTCAGAAGCTCAACACTATTGTTGAGCAGGGAGTCATCAATCAGGAGTCAATCTTCACAGCAGTACTGGGAGCTCATGGCTCTGGGTCATTCCTGCTCAGGGGACACTGGGACTTCTGGCTGAAAAGTGACAAAAGTCCTTCTCTGGGCCCTCTGCGTGAGAATGCATCCCTTTGTCAGTATTTTAAATGAGCAGTTTGGCATATTATGTAAAGGAGACAAAAGACAGGGTGGTTGCTATAGAGTTCCGCCTGCATGAAGCTCCAAGTGCTCCTGACACCTCCTAAAGATCGTGCAGCCCACACTCAGCAGCACTCGGGGAAATGGTGTGAGACGCTTACACCTTGACTCTCCAGCCCTTTATTCTAACTTGAGAGTGTGACTGCACTGCCCTCTGATTCCCCTTCCTTTATCCTAGCCCTCTCTCATACGCCTTTCCTTTCTCAAAATGGCCATATGGATACTAGGAAAATGTTCATTTTGTAATGTAGCCCTGACAGAGGCAGTATTTAGAGCTATCAGAGCCTTTGCTTGAGGGTGCATTTTGCCTCCTAGCTGAGGTGTGCACGGCCATTTTTCAGCTTTTGGTAAAAGACAGTGGTGAATGTTTTGTCTACAAGCAATCTGTCTTTGCCGTGTGTGTGTGTGTGTGTGTATGTGTGTGTGCGCACACACACATTATTTGAAGGACAGATGTTGATATCATTTATCTTCCATCCCTCTTCACCATATTCTTTGTAATAATAATAAAAAATCTGGGTATGATTGTACACGCCTTTAATCCTAGCACTTAGAAAGCAGAAAGAAGCTGGCAACTCTCTTGTGAATTTGAAGCCAGCCTGGCCTACATAGTGAGTTCCAGGCCAGTCAAGACTATGCAGAAAGACCCTGTCTCAAAAAACCAAAAAGAAAACAAAAGATTGATTGTGTGCGGGGTGGGGTGGGGTGTGCACATGTGGAGGTCAGAGGACAGCTTGTAGCAATCAGTTCTTTCCTCCCCCATGAGGGTCCTGGGAATTGAGCTCTGGTCATCATTTGTGTACAGAAAGCACTTTACCGCTAAGCCATATCATGGGCCCCATCATACTTTTTGAGATACGGTCTCTTTACTGAACTTGGAGCTTGATGTTTTGTCTGGGTTAGCTGGCCAGCAAGCTCCAGGGAAGGAGCCATCTGCCTGCCCCTGTCACTCTCCGGCCGGGGGTTACAGGGATACACCATCACACCCACTTTTTTTTTAAACTATCACATGTGGCAAAGCATCTTCTTTTGGTAATTCACCTTGGCCACACATTGGCACCACCCAACCGTCATTCACTGTGTGCGCAACATCTTCTACCCTGATGCGGGTTAGGTCAGAGCTGCCCACCCTGCACAGTAACACTGTAACATGGAATGACCCACAGCCTGGCATCACTTGTCCTGTGACTCCTCCCTGGTTCTGAGTTACAATCTGATAGAGAAGGGTCAGATTATCCCTGCCTAATGCCGGAGGGAGAAACGGCTTCTCCTGTTTTCTTCTGGGGTCGCCCATTCGAAACAGTACCACAAAGCTTGTGATGACTCCAGGCTGGGGTCAGTTTCACTGTCTTCACATCAGGGGGTGAGGGAGGACAATTTATTTTGGGCAGTACCATCTGTCACTAAGGCAAAGCAGAGGGGCAAAACCCAATCTCAAGCCATGCATTAAAAGGAGAGCAATATTTTTGGTTTTCTTAAAATGAAGATTTGATTTTTAGAGAAGACCCCATAACTAAGTCTTAAAAGAGAAAAAAATATGAGGCAGGTGGAAAGAAAGCAAACACTCGGTTCTGAGGCCCTGGGATGCCAGACTTCGTGGAAGATGCAGGTACATAACTGACAGTCAAGTCTCTCATTCCTAACTCCAAAGCTAAGACAGGGTTTCCAACCTCATGCAGGAAACGTCCACCCAGCTTCCTTTTGGTCAGGACAACACAGAATGGAGAATAAATTAGGCAGAGAGACAATACAACAGATTCTTGCTTATATATGGAGGTAAGGTTGATCCCAAAGGAACAGAACATAGAGCAGTGTTTGCCAAACCTGGACAGGCGTGGGGGCCCTGGAAAGGGAGTTTCATCTGTGTAGAGGGAAAGGGACAGGGAATAGCTACCCTACAGAAACAAAATAGGGCACCAATAGTTGGTGGGGTGCATTGAGTTCTTAAAAACAGCTAACAGAGATGGCTTGGGATATTCCCAATATAAAGAAATTGTGTAGTCTGTTTGAGACAGGGTCACATGTAGTCCAGGCTGTTCTTGAACTCACTGTGTGGCTGAGACTGCCTTTGAAACCCCAATTCTGCTTTCAGGAAGGTGTGTGTGTGTTATAATTAGTATGACAATTTGCTCTGATCTGCATATTACATCTTATTTCAATGTATTGAAATGTCACACTACATCTCCATAATATAATTACAATTATATATGTCAGTTAAAAGCATATTAATAGTATATATAGTTTAAATATAGATATTATTTTAAAATGTTATAAAATATATACTATAAATAAATTATAAGTTACTTGGTTTTGAATAAGTTATCAATTACATGGTTATGACAGAATGAAGGGAAGATTTTTTTTTTTAGCTAAAATACTAACCTGTTGGGAATGTAGCTCATTTGGTAGGGTGTTTGCTGGGCATGTACAAAGCTCTGGGTTCAACCTCCAGCAATACAGTAAGCATGCTTGGTGGCTCATCTCTGCAATTCCATTTCCTGGGATAGAGGCAGGGGGATCAGGGATTCAAGGCCATCCTCAACTACTTAAGAAGGTTGAGACTAGTCTGAGCTAGAGACCTTGTCTTTTTTTTTAAAGATTTATTTATATCTTATGTGTGTTCTGCCTGCATGTATGCCTGAAAGCCAGAAGAGGGCGCCAGATCTCATTATAGATGATTGTGAGCTACCATGCTGTTGCTGGGAATTGAAATCAGGACCTTTGGAAGAGCATCTCTCCAGCCCAGTGACCTTGTCTTAAAGAAAGGGGGGGAAAAGAAATGACACTGGCTAATACTAATACAGAATTTGCTATGTGTCTGGCCGGCCCTAACACTTTATATATACTAACTTGCCTTCCCCAAAGCACTGTGAGGTTAACAGGATCACTAGGGAAACTGGAATGGTGAAATCTTGCAGCCTGCGCAAGGGCTCACAACTATGGAGCCAGGGCCCATTCCAAGCCCAGTTTTGTTCTTGTTTCTGAAGTTGAAAGCTATGAGAGTGTTTACTTTTCTGGAAACACTCAGATTAAAGCCTTAAGCTCTGCTTCATCATGTCGGTTTTTCTCTGCAGCTACTGCGGCTTAGACACGAAACATCCACAAGAGGCTTGTGTGTTGAACGCTTGCTCCACTCCGCCCCCCTCACACAGAGCGATGATTGGACCACAAGGGTTCTGCTGTCACAGTGGTTTGGCACACTGATGTATTCAGCACGGGATGGCATTATGGGAGTGTGGTGGGCAGGGCTCGGCTGGAGGAATGGTCACTGAAGTCTTATCTTTGAAGGGCATTTTTTTCCTTCACCTTTTCCTGCATTGTACTCTACTTCCTGGCTGCCACAGGTAAAAAGATTTCGCTTGCCATGCCCTTCTACCACGAGGCTCTGCCTTCCATAGGTCCAGAAACATAGCCAGCTTTCATGCCTGAACAACTCTAAGCTTCAAGCAGAAATGAGCCTTTTCTCCTTTATACTGTTTGCATTAGGTGTTCTGTCATAGTAGTCAAAACTAGATGGACATAGGACCTTGTCCCAGCTCCTACTCTCCCTAGTCCTGCTTTTGAAGGCCGTTAGCTCCTAGGCTCATGCCTAGCGAGTTTGGGTCCCTGCCAATACTCAAGGGTGGGCTCAACCTGCAAACCCAGGGCTTCTGTTCTTTTCTACAGTTCCTTCACTGGGACCTGCCCTTTTCTTTATTCCAACATGCTAATCAACTCTCTCTTAGCCTTTCTGTTTAGTTCTCCCGCAGAAACTATCTTCGACACAGGGTCCCGTTTGTGCAAAGCTCCTCCCCTGCTTAACACCTTCCCAGTGTTCCTTTGGATCCCTCTGCTGACCCCTTTCTAGGGGTCACTGGATGTCGCTGTCTCTTGGGGTTCCAATCTAGATCCCCCCACCTCAGTGATCATCCCCATACTTGCCCACAAGCTCTTGGGATGACTCTCTAGGTATGCTTCAAGTCCTGGGGTTCCCTCTGACTGGTCACCTGCATTTCCAAGTCCCCTGAATATTTTAAGGTACCTCAGCTTAGTACATCCCACGGTGTGCCCATGACTTCTTCCCTAAGGCTGAATTAGGCCAGGCTGCGTACCTCAAAACCAGCAGTCCTTGAAGGTCCAGCTAGGCAGGACAGTCTTTCTATACTTTATCAGTACTGCTGAAGTCACCCTCAAACATCAGTCCATTTCATCAGTTTTTCTTCATCCTCCTCTATCCCTGCCTCGGCTCCCTCTCACTCCTGAGTTGGTGCCACAGTGTTCTCCAGGGAGTGGCCACCATGGTATTTGGAAAGGTAGATCCAATCCCTGAGACCCCTTAGGGGTTTCTCACTGCTCTCCAGACACAGCTGGACCCCTGTGGCCCTGCCGTTCTCTTCTCCTGAAACCACCTCAGGAAACGTTGAAGAGGGAAGGTCTCAGGATCTGCTTCCAGGTGACCTAGACAATGTCTTCCTTGCTCTCGAACCCCAGCTGGCTCAGAACTGAGCAACGGGTCGGTGATCTCTATCCACAGGGCCTCGATCTTTCTCTAGCTAGAACAGTCTATGCTTGAACACACTGGTTCCCACCTCTCCCAGTCACCATACCAGCTTCACGAAGGTGCTGCAGCTTGGAGAACAAGCTCCTCCAGCATGATATATTTTTTTGCAGGATGAGCAACTTAATAGACGTGAATTAACACTGAATTTCAACTCAGGCTTAGAATCAAGGTCCTCCACCCACTCACACTTAAGGAGAGGGTTTCTGAAGTCCCTAGCATCTGCATGAAGACCAGATAGCATCAGAAAAGACTTTGTTGCCCTCCCGCACCTGACTGGGGGCTGGTGGTAGGTTATCTATCTCAGAAAAGATTAAGGACCAGTCTCTCCTTATAAGATTATGGCTGTCCATTGGGCTCATTCAAACTCCAGATAGGATCATTATCAATGCAAGCTAATTTCCGTCTCAGAGCCAATCATTCTCCGTAGTCATTACTGACAATACGTCCCTATAGGAAAAGGGGTGTGTGCAGGTTTCTGGATGGGACTGAGCCACGACTCCCTGCATGTGAGTATATTAATGCCTTTCTTCTGTCAAGTGTCCTGGTCAGTGTGTTTCAGTGAACATTCAGAGGGAGGAAGGGACTGCCTTTGTCTCTCCAAAGGCTAAGCAGCTCCATCCCTTCTGGACCAATGTCTAGACTAGTACCTGCCACATAAGCATGCTTTCCATAGGTGAATGAAATTTTCTGTCCTTCTCGTGGTTTCATGAGGACATGACTACTTAGTCACGTGTCCTCACACTCAGGGCTCTGTCCCAGACCTTTCAGAAAGCTCTCCTTCTCTATCTGCCCCACATCCACTTCCACCCCCCACCCCAAGCCTGCCCATGGAATATTAATTTTCTAGCCTTCGCCGTAAGTTCAATGTCTTCCCAGGATACACCAAATGATTGCACATCGCTATTCTGTGCCAACGAGCACTGGGAGTTGTAATTACTCTCCTGCTCTGTAATTCCCATGATAATTGCTGGCTGGGTGAAGTCTGAGTAGACTCGGGTGCTGTCTGCCCATTGTCATCTGCATGGCTGCCCCTGGAAAGGCAAGCAGGTGGGCTTCCAAGAGGCAGAGGAGCTCAACAGTTCTTGCTCTCTCCAGGGCTCTCACTTAGACAGCTGATGGGGGTAGTCAGAGGTGCTGGGGGGGGCTACCAGAGGTGCTGGGGGAGCTGCCAGAGGTGCTGGGGGAGCTGTCTGTCACAGGTGCTAGTGAGGAGCTGTCTGTCACAGGTGCTGGGGTGAGGAGCTGATTCGAAAGAAGCTCTTACTATCTCTCCTAGCCCAGGACCTGTTCAGGGTTATGGAGCTAAAAGGTTGCACATAGGGGACCCGGTACAGTCTCTGGCTAAGATCCACCTCTCTCTGCCTTTTTACTAGTTTCCTTATCTGATGTAAAAAAAGCCCTGTAGTGTCTGTGAGTCCCCACAGTGCCACATGTAGGTTTTGTCCATTTCCACAGCCCCTACGATGGGCCTGAAAGGTCTTCAGAACCTATCTCACCCTGACCAGGACTCCTGTAAGGCCCCACACCAGCTCAGGCTTCCCCGTGAGCATGACAGACCTGGTATCACTAGGTCTTTACTGTGCTTGCACACAACAGCCCAGAGGAAGTGCCTCCGGACAATAGAATCCCTTTGCATGCCTCCTTTAGAGAGGACCCTAAGTTAGGAGCCAGCCTCGGGAGACCTGAGTGTTGTCTCTCTCCTCAAGCAGTGGGAGCTGTTTTTCTAGGCAGGGAAATCCTCCACAAAGGCCAACATTAGTCCCTTGGTGGTTAACCAAACACAGCGGGCAGCTGGGCAGGAAGTGGCGATCGGAGCAGAGGGGGAGCCTTGAAGGAACGTGGGTGTGAGCATGGGTGGGGGTGGGGGTGGAGACACGGCCTGCTCCCACGCATCTCCAGCTGCAGAAAGAGAAGTCAGTCCCTAGGGAGCTGTCTTCTTTGTTCTGACACAAACGTTTGGTTCACAAAGAAGATTCCTGACATCTCAACATGATGGCTTCCGGGTGGGAGTGACATCAGTGCCCCATGCAGAGCATGATGCGCCCTGTCACCTCTGTGTGCCGTACTTCCCAGTGCTGCCCATCTGAATACAGTCACGAGGACAAGACACAAAGGAATCAATTGGCAGAACTGCCCAGTTACCCATTTTTCCTCTCTTCCCGTTTGCTCCTTTTTCGCCTTTTGGTCCCTGGAGACCAGGCTGTCCATCTGATCCATTGTGTCCTGGTAACCCACCAACTCCTGGAGGTCCTGTGCATAGAACAGGAACAGTAAAAAACAGCTTCACTGCAGGTGATGTGTAGTGTCCGCTAGCCACTGAGACAGCCCGCATCTCTGGCATCTCCCACATCTTACTGCTTTCTCCCTGACCTTCTAGAACAGGGACAGGTGGAGGGTCTGGTGAGGGGGGTGTCTCAAGTTAGGCCCGCAGGAAAGAATGGGAACATGGGTAGGATGCTGCCCCACTCCTCCCTCCACCACCTGTGGTCCTTGGATCCTGGGGCTCCAGCCACCCATAGCTGTCCTTGAACTAGGAAAATACAAAATGGGTACTTACCTGGTGGGCCAGGTGGTCCTACACCAGAAAAAAGGAATTTAGATGACAAGTCACATGAGGTAGGAAGAACCCAGAACCACAAAGTCCTGCCCTCCTTAAAATGTCTTAAGTACCTGCTAAGAAACAATCCCACATCATTTATTTATGGCTTATTGTGTTTCTCCCAAAGGGCCTTACAAACAATTCAGCGAAGACTCATTTGCTAATCAAGCCACTTTGCTTCCATTTCAATAAACCTATAATAATTTTTGAGCTGGTTTCATTATAGATTCATACATCAATTATCTTAGAAGAGGTCAAACTAATTATTTCAGGATCAATAGAAACATGATGGCCCTGTGCAGCCCTGGCACAGAGCAGGTTCTGTCACTTCAGAGCAGAACTTTGGCTGCCACGAAAACACTTCCAAGAGCTCCCCCAGCCATCTTGTCTCCTCTAGGCCACCTAGGCGTAACTCAAGCACATGCTGGCTTTGTGGAGTTGTATTTTGTTGCATGAAATAGCCTGAGAAAGTCTGAGGGCTCAGGTCAGGTGACAAATACCTTCTTTAGTGTGAAATGATCCAAGGACCTAAGTGGTTTGGACGAATCATTTACACACTGAGCAATGACTCTGCTTCCAGAAATAGGCATGTCTTATTGTCTGCTAGACTGAGCACTTGGGTAAGGCTTGAACATGAGAGGACTGAGTTCCTTGTCTTTCTCTAGGTCATGCAAAATGACTCCTGATGTGAGCTTTTGACAATTCAGAAGGCAAGCATTTCTAAACATTTATCATGCACACAAAACTCCACTAAGAAATATCAGTTCTGCTATCTGCTGTATTCATAGTCTATATGAGGATGGTAGAGCCTTTGAAACTACAGGGCAATATGAAGACTCAGTAAAGCAATAATCCCCGGGTTACTGGAGAAGTTTCTGGGCACACTAAAGTCTAGGAAAAGCTCCCAAGAAGGTAATCTTTGGGCTATGGTCCTGAGGGAACAATGGGACTAAGGAGTTAGCATACATTGGCCTGACATTTCATGCAGGGGACAGACAGAAGCCAAGGTCCAGAAATGGGAGATGCTAAGGTTCAGGATGGAAGAAAGAATAAAAGAATTGGCCGTGCTTGTGTGGGTAGAGACGTGGTTGAACAAGGCAGTAGGTAGGCTGGGCAGGTAGAAGCACTTGAATGTCAAAACAAGATGCAGAGACTCCGGGGTGTGGGTCCTTAAGCAGAGTGTGTTGCTGGGACATCAGTGTAGGTCTGAGACGCTCATTGCAACTGGAGGATGAACACAACTGAGCTAACTGAGCTAGAGACAGAGACTGAGAGGGACATGGCGGGGAGAAAATACAGAGGGACCTTTGAGATGGAAGCCAGGCAAAGTTGTGGCTAAATGTAATTGCTGAGTTGCAGAAAAAACTAGAAATTCAAAAAGCATTTCCATGGAATAAGGAAGTTTCCATGTCCAATTGGAAGGGGGTGGGAGTATTTTAGATAAATGGATCCTAGAACATTGATGAATAGAGTCTAGGGACATAGAATTCTTGGAAGAATAGGTGTCTGAGAGCAGCTTTCAAATTGCAGAGATTTGCAGGGAAACAATACCTTTCACAACAGCCTCAAAACTTTTTTGACGAAGTGAAAGACTTGTAAAATAAAAACTTTAAGGAATTGAAGAAGATATCAGAAGATGGGAATGTCTCCCACGCTCGTGGATAGGTTAATATAGGATTAATATGGTGAAAAATGGGCATCCTACCTAAGGCAATCTACAGACTCAATGCAACCCCCTTCAAAATTCCAACACAATTCTTCACAGAATTTGATAGAAAAATTTCCAGCTTCATATGGAAACACACACAAAAACCCAAACAGGACAACTAAAACAATCCTGAATTGTAAAAGAAGTGGTAAAGGGATCCATATTCCAGATTTTAAGTTGTACTTCAGAGCTACAATAATATAAAGAGCACAATATTAGCATGAGAACAGACACATCAATCAGTAGAATTGAATTGAAGGCCCAGACATAAATCCACATGCCTATGGCAACCTGATATTTTACAAAGAAGCCAGAAACACACACTGGAGAAAAAAAAAGGCAGTCTCTTCAACAAATGACACAGGTCAGACTGGGTGACTATGTGTTAGAAGAATGCACAGAGATCCGTATCTATCACCCTGCACAAAACTCACCTCCAAATGGATCAAGGACCTCAACATAAGGCTAGATATACTGAATCTGATAGGAGAGAAAGAGGGGGATAGTTTTGAACTCATTGGCACAGGAAGAGACTTTCTGATCAGGACACCCACCAGTAACACAGGCACTAAGAACAACAGGTAATAAGTGAGACCTTATGAAACCAAAAAGCTCCTGTATTGGCAAAGGACTCTGTCGTTTGGAGAAAGCCGCAGCAACAGTGAGAACTCAGAAGATGAGACGCAAATGGCTGAGAAATATTTAATGTTCAGCATCCTTAGTCACCAGGGACACACACATCAAAACAACTTTGAGATTTCATCTGACACCTGTTGAGTGGCCAAGATCACTGAAACAAATGACAGCTCATGCAGGTGGGGAGCACCTAGTCATTGCTGGTAGGAGTATAAACTTGTACAGCCACTGTGGAAGTCAGTGTAGAGACTCTTCAGGAAGCTGGGAATAGATCTACCTCAAAATCCAGCTATACCACTTTTTCACATATACCCAAAGGACTCTACATCCTACTATAAAGACAGTTGCTCCACTAGGAGAAAACCAAACAAGGTTCTGCTAAAGAAACTCAGCCATAAAATGACTCCTAGCAACATTCTTCTATTTCCAGCCTAGATCAGTGTCTTGCTCGGTCATCATCAGAGAAGTTTCCTCCTGCAGTAGATGGGAACAAATACAGAGACTGAAGCTGGACAGTGCAGAGAGTGAGAGACCTTGGAAAACTCAGTTATTAGTGGGATGTCAGGAACTATGTGGAAGAAGAGGCGGAAAGAGGGGCTGCATGAGTCCAAGGAAACAGTGTCTTCCAGACACAACAGGACTGACTATACACAATTGACCTCACAGAGACTGTGGCAGCATGCACAGGGCCCACATAGGTACCAGGCCAGACAGGGTACCAGTGCTGAGGGTGTGAAGTGGACCCAGGCTCCTACCTCATAACCAAGAAGCTGGCTCCAATTGACAACACATTACAAAAGAAAAATTTGTTTTCTCCAGTGGATTTCCATTGGTTATACAAGCCACATTAATGGTAGGCCCCATGCCCAAGATTAGAAGGTGTCAAAATGAAGTCAGTGACATTTAAAGGGGAGAGGGATTGTTGTCGCTGCTGATGTTTATGTCTTGTAAAGCTTTGTTTGGACATTTAAAAAATCTTATTGGCTTTTTGCTTTATATCATGGTTTTCAGTTTTAAGTTCTTTTATGTGTTTTGGTGTGTGCGCGTGTATGGATTTTTTGTGCTTTTGTTTTTTTTTAAATTCTGTTTTTTTCCTGTTTGTTTTCTAAATAAAGAGAGAGAGAAAGAAGATTTGGAGTTACAGTTGGGTGGATAGGGAGGTGGGGAAGATCTGGGAGGATATGAGAGATGGGAAACCATCATCAGAACATACTGTAGATAAAAAGGATTTATTTTGTAGCTCACATCTTTAATCCCAGCACTCGGAGGCAGAGGCAGGTGGGTCTCTGTGAGTTCTAGTCCAGCCTAGTCTACATAACAAGTTCCGAAAAATCCAGGGTTACAAAGAGATGCTTTTTCAAAAAAAAATGATTGATTAGAAGATTGATTTTCAGGTATAAAAGTATGCTGTGATTTGCTGAAAAGGCTTGAGTCACTCAGTATTGCGATTTTACCAGCAGATGGCGCTCGCACAACCACACTGGAAAGGGCCGACGGCAAACATTGGGGAGAAGAATGTCCACAATCAGTTTGTCTACAGGATGGAGCCAAGAAGGCACAGGCTAACGGGAGGATACTCTGTAAGCTGCATGCTGACCATGTAAAATGGGAGTCAGCAACTTCAGGAGAACCTGACAATCATGTCAGGGATGAGCTTTCGGTGAGGGGTCCTGGTGCTAGGTGTTTAGGATCGTTAGCTCTTCACAGGCTTCTAATGGAGGGTTTCTACTGGAGTTCTCCAAGTCCACTGACACCCTGGCTACTGTTCTGTTTGAATTCAGAGACTCGCCCACCATGCTTCTTAAAATCAAATATCTGGGTGCCACTTGGAGAGTCTGATTCATTCTGGATTGAGAGCAAGGCCTTGGTGCATGTTCACCAAGCACTCCTGGTAAATGATCACAGGTCCCCTACTATATGGTGACAGCTTTCTAGAAAAAGATTTAAGTCACCATCAGCACATCCTTAAAAGGATCCCCGTGAATGTGGGGTCCCTGAAGAGTGGTGCTTCCGTCAGGAAGTACGGCACATCTAGCTTGGCCCCCAAGACCTCAGAACCATCCAGGTTCCCTCCTCTTGAGTCTCCTGGATGTGCTGAGATGACGGAGAGTCAAGGTAGCAGCAGGGTGGTGCTCTAGGTTACTAGGAGGTCATCCAAGCATCGCTGGGCTTTGTGACATGAAAACTTGTGGAGTGTTTTAAGTCATTGAGGTTTTATTGTCTGTTAACCAAAGCATGACCTAACCTGTACTGGAAAACAGATACCTCTAGCTGTATAATGATTCAGCAATGCCATACTGGTGTTATTTCTCAAGTGGTGGGTTTCTACCAATAGACACAGAAGAATCTTAATGGAGGCAAGACACATGGGCTTTACGGTTGGGGGGGCAATAAGGAGGAAGTGTAGACTCAGGATCGGGTACTGGTCAAGGCTAACACTGCAGGCTTCTTTACTACCTGGCCCCATCACAATGGCCATTTCAAATCTAGGGGAGAGAACTGTTCTTGAGTGTCTGAACTCCCCTCCAGGGGTTTCCCAGTTCTGACCTGAGGCACCCACCAGGGAGCGTAGCATGACCACAGAGGAAGTTCCCACACCTTTCCCAGAGCCTGATTTAGAAGAAATCAGGCCTCCCACTCACCAGAAACACCTCAGATGGTAAGGCCCAGGTCTGCTGTTTTAGAGAGAACTGAGGGGAGACAGCTCCACAGACCTGAGGAAATCTGTCGGGGGGGAGATGGTGTCTGTAGCCCTGACTCGCTCCCCTCCCCAGCAAGGACTCCCTGGGGCTCAGCTTTTCCACTTGTGGAGCGGCTCCTCAACTTCCATATACTTTTTAAAAAGTTTTTTAAAAGACGAATCTACTGTAAAATTCGGCGTTTCTCTGGGACCCAAGGCCAGTTCTGCCTAGATCACTCTCCTGCCCAGAATCCAAGCTAATCTGTGGACTGAGGCTCTCTGCCTGCTACCTACCAAAGTTGCCCAGTTCAGTCCTGGATCCTGTTATTCCCCCATCTGTCCCCACCCCCAATGGAGACAGGATGGTCCATCCCAAAGCACCCACTTGCCTTAGCAACTCACACTTTTCGTACTTAAGTTTCTAACTGAAGAGCTTCTGTGTGAAAGGAGATCCAATTTCAAGCCGACACAAAAGAAGAGAGTGCTGGCTTTGGAAAGTGTGTGCTGAGGTGAGAAAGAATTAGTTACTCAGCCATTCCACCATTCCCACCCCCTGTTGCTCTCCTCTAAGTGGTCTCAATAGCTCCATCCTGCGCATTCACTGGGAGCCTGGCTCTCAGGTCCCTGTAAAAACAGAAAGAGGCTTTTTCTGCACCTCTCAACAGGCTTTTATGTCCGTCACTCCATCCATCTGAGCATTTCTGTAACATTCATTATGTGACACGCAGGAGCGCTGAAGAGGGGCGCCCACCGAGGGAAGGGAGGTGCTTACACTACTCAGAGTGTCTGGACAGAGCGCTGGGCTTTCTGAAGATATTTCATTGTCTGTGAGGGTCAAATGCCACTTACGCAACCCAATTAGCATTTCTCAAGAAGCCACAAGATTATAGCTTGTCTCTCTGAGGCCAGAACAAGGGAGCAAGAGTTAGCCTTGGAATGGAGCCCCCCCTTTATTTACTCACTCACGGAAGCCGCAAGTTCATCCTTTTGACAAACTAGCTCCCAAATGAGGAGAGAAACTGAGGCAAATGCTGGAGAAATTGGCCGGGCTCCTGACATCCAGGTCTTGATTGTA
Source organism: Ellobius talpinus (assembly GCA_001685095.1). Lineage (NCBI taxonomy): Eukaryota > Metazoa > Chordata > Mammalia > Rodentia > Cricetidae > Ellobius > Ellobius talpinus. The sequence goes on along the minus strand of LOJH01039250.1, from coordinate 550 downwards.
CAGGGCCTCCTTGCCTGGGAGGTGCTGAAGCAGGGACGCAACCTCAGCGTCCTAGCAATAAATCTCAGCTTGTGTCACATCATGCAGAGTCCACGGGCATGCTTGCTCCCTCCATTTGTGCTACTTTAATGGAAACATAATTTCCTTCGTCCTCAGAATGCCACCCTTCCTTGGAGAGGCAGGGAACAGACTATCTAGATCCAGGCCCTATAGGACAGGTCAGGGTGTCACCTGGCTTAGGGAGCAGTGAGGATGGTTGCTCTGAACCTGGTTCTCCTTTGCCCTCGCTGTAACGGGACCTGCCAGTAAGGCCAGAGGCAGGCTTCTGTCAGGCTCACATACAGAAAACCACACCATTTCTCAGAAAATTAGGAAACAACCTTCCTCAAGACCCAACAATACCAAAGGATGCTCAATTGTGCCATAAGGGCATGTACTCAACTATGTTCATAGCAACATTGTTTGTTATAGCCAGAACCTGGAAACAACCTAAATACCCTTCGACCAAAGAATGGATAAGGAAAATGTGGTACATTTACACAATAGAGTA
>LOJH01039249.1:3369-14885 GCA_001685095.1 Ellobius talpinus | reverse complement strand
GTTGTAATTAATATAGTTTCTGTGTGATTATTTGGGTCTGGGCAGCTGGGAAGCCAAAGCAGAGTATCTGCTTACATAGTATGGAGAAGAAGTTTTGCTTTTGTTCCCACAGTAAATAAGGATTTATTCTTGGTTAAGAAAAATAAGGTTTGATAGAAGAAGACCCCCTGAAAAATCTCCAATGGGAATGGATGCCCAAATGATCCAACATTTCAGAGCACCTCTGCTGTAGTTTCTTCTGAGTCCTGTATCCAGAACAGTTTCAAGGCTGATGAGTGAGATGATCCAGCCTCAAAGAATACTCCAGTCAGGACTTGACCATAATCCTAAATTTTCTTTGGGTCCCCATAAGATTACCAGTGCTCCCAATCACCAGAAAGTAGTCAAGGAAACTATGCCTACATCTCCAAAAATGTATTATGGATGTTTGTTTTTGTTTAGAGTATTGGTTACAAGTTGTTATGAATAATTGTCAGGAAAAAAGCTAAACAAATGAGATTATATTCAGTGTTCATGTTTTGAAAAGAAAGAAAGGTGAAATGCTGTGTGAGAATGCTCTTGCGCACTATAAAGATTTGTCACTTGTTTTGGTTTAATGAAATGCTGATTGGTCAATAGCCAGGTAGGAAGTATATGCAGGGCAATCAGACTAGAAGAATTCTGAGAAGAGGAAAGGTGGAGTTGCAATCACATACAAGACACAGAGGAAGAAAGATGAGAATAAGTACTAAGAAATGTGGGTAAATATAGACAAGAATAATGGGCTAATTGAAGTTGTAAGAACTAGTTAATAATAAGCCTGAGCAAATAGGCCACGCAGTTTATAGCTAATACAAGCCTCTGTGTGTTCCTTTGGTACTGAGTTGCTGTGGGACCAGGCAGGACAGAAACTTCAATCTACAGCTTGGTGCAGGTACATGCATATGTAATCTCTGAACTCCTGTGGGGGATGGTGGGAGGCACAGGCAGAAGAACTGTTTGGAAACTTGGAAGATCACAGAACAGAGATAAAAAAATTATAAAGTGATGTGGTATATCCTTCTTTATATGTTGCTTTTATTGTTTGATGAATAAAGCTGTTTCAGCTAATGGCTTAGCAGAGTAATGCCAGGTGGGAAATCCAAACAAAAGAGAGAGAGAAAAAGCAGGCAGAGTCAAGGAGAAGGCACGTAGCTGCCAAAGGAGAAAAGTGTCAGAACATTACCTGCAAGCCAAAGTCTCATTGCAATACATAGAATAATAAAAATGGGTTAATTTAATATGTAAGATCTAGTTAGGACTATGCCTAAGCCATTGACAAACAGTGTTGTACTTAATATAGTTTCAGTGTGATTATTCAGGTCTGGGCAGTCAGGAAGCAAGAATGCTGTCTCCGTTTACAATGAAGATAAAAAGTAGGACCTGGATTCTGAAAGTTATCCTCTGATTTCCACATGCACAGGATGATACAGGCATGTGTATGTGCACACACACACATCATACAAACATTCTTAAAATAATAATAATAAACAAAATATATTGTTTTAAAAGTACAGAATTACATGTGCACCTTCCAGAACAAAATATTCTGGCTTATTACGTTTAGAGAAGGGTAGGACTTTGTAGTGAATGGGTAGTCATGGTCATTCTGATGCTTGTGATTTGAACACTGTTTTAGCAAGACCCAGCTAATTCAAAGAACTTTAATCTTTACCTTGGGGGAAGGAAGCTAAGTTAAATTTTATAGATATTTTTCCCTTAAGCAAATCATTTATTCTTATATGAATGGTGCTTTTATATCCTTACAGGCCTGAATGTTAGTATTATTTTCAATACATGTAACTTACATACTATTTATAAAAGGTAGTCATAATAAAGAAATAAAATTACATAGTAAATGACCTTTCTGAGACATGAGAGTTATATTAGATATTTACTTCTAAAATTCTCAAATGTAATTTATAATAAAATAAATGTAATGTATTACCACTGTCAATATTAAGAATTAAGAACTAGCACATATCATGTATTAAGCTAGTGCACAAAATAGGCAAATGAAATTATAAAATTAAATGCTATAAAAGTATAATAGGAAGTAGAGTATGGCTGCAGGACATAAGGAGGTAGCAGATCAGTTTTCTTAATAAAACATAGAGGTCAGAGATACATATGAAGACTGGTTTCAAGCATAGATTTAAATGAAGGGATGGGTCAGCAAGTAGATATATGACTAAAACAGGGTCAGACGATGCACGAATGATCAGACAAGAGATCATTCAGCAGAAGCAGGGCTAGCAAAGGACAAAGTAGTGATAAATAAAGTCAGAAGGGATGGAAGGGTCAGATAAAGTAGTGCTTTCCATGTTATTTTAAAATCTCATTTGAGTTAAGTGTGGAATTACTAGAGAGCTTTATTAGAAGTATGACCTAATATGCCTTATGTTTTTTTTTTTGTTTTTTAAAGTCCCAGGGTACTGTTTGTAAAATATACTAGGAATTGGGCTAAGAGATTAATTATGAAAATATTCTAGTAAATCAATACTTGTGGTTCATACTAGGGCAGTATCAGTGGAAAAGTCAATTGGATTTTGTAAATTAGGGGAGATTTGAAGACACAGAGTGCCACTGCCCAGACCTTACTCTGTTGGAAAATGCTAAGTTGTAACCCCAAACAATAGAATTGTATAAATCTTTCTTTAATCTGTTCACATAAAATAAGATTTGGAAGATACATAGAATTAATTGAGGGAGAGAGACTCCGGTCCTGTGACATTTATTTAAGAAGTCAGGGCAATGCTGCAATGAACATAATGGCAATTCTGTCCCTTGAGGAAGCCAAACTGACTAGCTGAACTGTCTGTATTTGTTGAGCACAATTTATGTGATCAGAGCTAATGAAAACAATTTTTTAAATCTAAAGAATGTAGAAAATTGGTATTTAAATCAGAAATCCAGACTTCAAAATCTTCAGTCATTAACTAGTGGAATGTATTGCTTCTCCAATTGATTATAATTCTCTCTTCTCACATGCAAACTTGTGGCAATTATGATATTAACTACTTCAAAAGACACTTATGAGGCTGGGGAGATGGGTCTGTGGTTAAATGTTATTGTGAAGGCATGGAGACCTGAATTTAAATACCCCAAACCCAGGTAAAACCAAGTAGGAGCATATGTACCTTTAATCTCAATGCTCTCACCATGAAAAGGCAGGCAGAGATTAAAGAATCTCAAAAAATTCATGGGCCAGCTGGCCTACCTTGTGCAAAGGTGAACAATAAAAATGAGATCATGTTTGAAACAAGGAGAAAGGTGTGAACCAACACCTGAGATTGTGCTCATGTGGCTATGGCATGCACACTCACACACTCATACATATGCACACACACAAAGATTATTGTGAGCATAATAAAGTATCAGTCTTACAATAAACATATAAACATTATCATATTTGATAAAGAAAACTGTAACAATATTTTTGCCTGCTCTTATAGTTATTCATTTCATGTGCTAATTAATTGAATCATGATGATGTTTAATGTCAAACTAAATAGAAAAAAATAACAATTTTATTTCAGATCTTGACTAAGTCTTGTTCCATTATTTTCATTGGTTCTAGTGGATACAGAATATAGGATGTAGAAGGGCACCAAATGTCACCTTTAGTTACTATAAATACCCAATAAAATATGATTTAAGAAGCTATAAAGATGGCCCAGAAGATAAGAATGTATGCTTCTCTTCAAAAGGACACAAATTTGGTCCAGCACCCACTTCAAGTGCTCAACAACCACGTGTAACTCCAGCTCCAGGTAACCTAACACCTACTTCTGTTCTCCACAGGCACTTCAATTCAAATGTACATACCCCCACCCAATACACACATACATAATTAATAATAAAATATTTTTAAAGTAATTTAGAGAAACTTAATTATAAGAATATCAAGAAATTCAATTTATCAGTAATATTCTTCTTTAGAACATAATAAAATAATATTCTCAATATCTATAAAAATAAAAACTATTCTAAACATTATACAGCCAACAGATAGTCCAGATGATCCAACATTTCACAGCACCTCTATTGTAGTTTCCTCTGAGTTCTATATCCAGAACATCCTTAAGACTCTTGGCTGAGATGATCCAGCCTCACAGAACACTCCAGTCAGGGCTTGACCATAGTTCTAAATTTTCTTTGGGTCCCCATAAGATTACCAGAGCCCCCAATCAGAAGAAAGCAGCTTAGAAAACTATTCCTACATTCCAAAAAAATGGATTATGGATGTTTGTCTTTGTTTAGTGTGTGGGTTACAAGTTATCATGGAAAATGGTGAGGAAAAAAGCTAAACAAAGGAGATTAGATTCAGGGTCTTGATTTGAAAAGAAAAAGGGGAAATGCTGTGGGATAATACTCTTGTTCACTGTAGAGATTTGTCACTTATATTGGTTTAATAAAATGCTGATTATCCAGTAGCCAAGCAGGAAGTATATGCAGGGTAACCAGCTAGGAGAATTCTGTGAAGAGGAAAGACAGAGATGTGCTCACAAGCCAGATGCAGAGGAAGTAAATGAGAATGCCTTACTGAGAAAAAGGCATCAAGTCACATGGCTAAACATAGATAAAAATTATGGATTAATTTAAGTTGTAAAAGCTAGTTAATAATAAACCTAAGCTAATAGGCTAAACAGTTTATAATTAGTATAAGCATCTCTGTATTCTTTGGGACTGAATAACTACAGGACCAGGTATGACAGAAACTTTTGTCTACATGAATAAATTATTTGTAGGAATACACACACACACAAACACACACATACACACAAACACATAGACACACACACACATGAACATAAGAACAATTAATTAAAAAGAAGCCATGATTTTAAAGAGAACAATGAGGGTTATTTAGGAGGTCTTGGAGGAAAGAAACAGGGGAAATGATGTAATTATTTTTGACTTTTTGAGATTTAGAATGGCCATGAAAACAAACCTCTGGGCATGTTTGTGATGGTGTTTCCAAATTAGATTAATTGATGATGGAAGATGCAACCATAAGTGTGGGCAGCACAATTTCATGTGCTATGTCATCAACTATAACAGAAAGAGGGAAAGACTAATAGGGACACCATCTGTCTGTTTCCTGCCTATGGACACAACAGGACATAATGCTGCCTCGTATTACAGCTCCTGACTTCCCCATCAAGATAGACTGCATTTTTTAACTATGAGCCAACAAACCCTTCCTTCTTTACGCTGCTTCATCAGGGATTTAATCATAGAAAAGAGAAAAATAACTGTGGCAGAAATGTAATACCAAGAAGTGAGGCCATAGTTGTTTGGACCTGTCATGCGGCAGATGAGCTGGAGAGGCAGGCCAACCAAGCTCTTTGCCACCCAGGTAATTTCATCAAGAACTACAGACAGTAGACATGGGGCCACAAGGGGTAGTTCTGGCCCTACAAGATTTTTGTTTTTCTTTGTTTGCTTGCTTGCTTACTTTGCTTTGGTACAATCTTTCCGTGCCGTGACCCCATTACTCCATTTTGCAATGGAAACACCTACCATTTCCTACTATACATTGGAAGAATATAACATATTTATTAAATTATAGAGTCAATCTCACTTAAGCAGCTGCTTGGCGTTTCAGAGAAGACTTGAATAACATTTTGCTGTTAAAGACCATGGAGAGCTTTCGGGATGAGTTATATGTATTTTGCAATGTAAATGTATTTTGAGATGTAAAGGAACCATTAGAAGGTCAGAATGGGATGCTATAATTGAAAGTAATAAGTGTCATACTGACAGGAGGTGGAGCTATAATTTTAATCTGGATTGTCAGTCACACAGGACTTCATATCACCAAGGAAACTAACCTCTAGACATGTTAGTGAGGGTTTTCTAGAGTGGGATAATTGAGGTTAGAAGACACACTCTAAAAGTCTTTTTCACTGTTCTATAGAGTAGTTCACCGGACGAGACAAGAAAGCTATCTGGTATCACTATTCATCTTCTTCTGCCTCCTGACTAGAAAAACAATGTGACTAATTACCTCATACTCCTTCCTTCATGTCTTCTTTTCCATGAAGGATTGAATTCTCAAACTCTAAATCAAATAATCTTCTTATAAAAATGTACACAAATTGGGAGCAAGGGGACCTTGGGAGAAGATTGAAGGGGAGGGGAGAGGTAGGGATGAGAGCAGAAAAAAATGTAGAGCTCAATAAAAATAATAATTTAAAAAAACAAAGAAAAAGAAAAAATAAATAAAAGTTTAAAAAGTCAAAAAAATATAGAGTAACCTTAAATACATCCTGTACTATTCCAGTTATGAGGTAAGATGGTGTTTTGAGGAAGGAAAAATAATAGAGGCAGTAAAAATATCAGTAATTGTTAAAGAATTGAGAGAAGTGAGAAAAAGAGAAAGGAATGAGTGGAACATAATTTACTTAAGGTCAATAAAGCCATAATTCTGTATGAGACTATAATAGAGGATGAATACCAACACAAAATTGTCAAACTTCATAGGCTATAAAATGCAAAGAATGAACTCTAATTTAAAACTACTATCAACTGAAAGAAAAGTATCACAATCACAGTATAGATATGAATAAAAGAGTCACATAACAAAATCAAAATATCATTACCCTTAATTAAAATATTTAACTCAACCAATAAGTATAGTTCATAATTAGGAAAAAGTATTATTTAATTTTGAAGGCAATCAGAGTTTCCCATTGGAGGAGATGTTAAATAGCAGAATGTAAAGTGCATCTTATTGATAGGGTTCAAAAATGTTTTCAGAATATATAATATCTGTTTTACATCTAGGATTTGATCTAACAAATTAATCATTATGAAAACAAAAGTGTTTACTATATTACTCCTTAGTATAGAATTCGCCTTTTTTTAATTGAAAATAACAGTCCTGTCTCATACAATATATCCTAACCACAGTTTCCCCTTCCTCAGCTCCTCCTACTTGTCACCTCTCCTTTCTCCAAGAGACAACCACAGACAGGTGCAATAAAGATTATACAATAAGACAAGGCAAAAGCCCTCGTATTGAGGCTAGACAAGCTAACCCCAAAGGAGGAAAAGAGTCTGAATAGCAGTCAAAAGAGCCATAAAGCAGGTGTATTAAAAAAAACAAAAAAAACCCACCATACTAACAGGCATACCATATACACAGAGGTCCTGTTGTGGACCCTTGCAGGCCCCATGGTTGCCAATTAGTCCATGGCCCATATTCTTCACCCCTCAATTTAATTTTTTACACTAAGGTATTAGTAAAATATGTTTCCTTTAAATAATGAACTCCTGAAAATGCCGTTAGGAGTCCTATAAAAACAACTTAAATGTTGATAGAGTTTACTACAAGTAAAGAAAAACAGATCTATAAAATTGCATCATATTATCTTATTTTGATCTTATTGATCATACACAAGCCTTGTGTAAGCAATCATAGTTGCTATAGGTTCATGAATGCAGCAGGCATAACTTGCTTATTTTGATAAGGTTATGATCCGTGGCTTTTGTTGCCTTTTTAATAATATATTTGTCTAATTTCCACATGTATTGTTTATTGCATCTTTAAAAGAAAAAAATTATGTTGCTGCAACAAGATTTCTATCACCATCTGGCTACTTCTTGAGACAACTAGTTTGCTTTTCTTATTCAATGTAGAATTGGAATCATAGTTATTCTGATGATAAATTTTTTCTATTTTACTTATTAGCTGTCCTGCAATGAACAGTCTGAGTATTCAAGACTATTAACATGTTGCTATTTTCATAAAAGGAACAAAGAATTATGGCCCAGGACCGAAGACCATCTACCTCCACTCATACATTATGTTAGGTACTGAGAAGATATGGGAACATACCATACAGATCCCCATAATTACAGAGTAAAACAGTATCTGTTTCTGTGAGCATAAAATTGCCAATGAAAATTAAGAAAATGATACAAAAAATTACAAGCAGACCCAAAGTAGCAGGCAGAAGTCTGTGTGTTACTTCAATTACACAATAATAATTAAGAATAGCCATCTGAAACACCCATTTTAGAAATCTAACATCCTTAATGTAGGGTAATATAGCACGGAACTTTGTAAAGTTGTCAGCTTCACCTAATATTCTAATTACCATATATGTGTTATCATATGATGGTTTTCATGTAGAAATAATTTAATTTCACTTTATAATTCTTTGTTTAAAAATTAAAACCACATTACAAAAAAAACAGTTCATTAGCTGTTTAAATTATAACAATATATTCCCTTGCATTTCCAGATATGCAATTCCTCTGTCATTGAGCAATAGAAAGAAATCAGATTATTCAATACTTTTATAAAGAGCTGGCTAGTCGGTTTTGTAAAAGTATGATGAAAAGGTATGCTGAAACATTATGGAAATCCAGAAACAAAACTCAACTTTACACATAATAGTATTTATCCACTGCTTTCTAAGTTTACAACCTTCTTCTGAACACCTTGACTGAACTATGTAATCTTACAAAAGTTACCTCAGTTTCCACAGTTGGAAAACTGTGTGTCTTAGTCACTTTTCTGTGCTATAATAAAATACCCACTTCTTCCCATTCTCCTCCTTCCTCTCATAAAATAAAGAGTATATTATGGCTTAACTTTTCAGAGGAATAAGATCCTACCATGCTGGGACAGTTGAGCAGACAAGCAGCAGTACTGGAGCAGGAAGCTGAGAGCTCACACCCTTAACTCCTCGGAGAAAATGTAAAGCAGAACAAGACCATACTCAAACCCACCTAGTGACTTACTTCCTGTAGCAAACCTCTTTCTCCCCCAAAGTTTCACAGTCTCCCCACAACAGTGCATCCAACTGGGGATCACATGTGTAAAAACTGAGACCTATGGAGGACATTTATCACGATAAAATATTTCTCAAGGTTATTTTGAGGATTAGACATGAACTTCTAATAATTTCATTACAAATAGTTAAACAAAGCAGAAATGGACATATAGCCTGGATCCATTTCTATTCTATTGTGAACAGAGCAGCAATGAATATGGACGTGAGGGTTTATCCATTTGGGAAATGGAGTCCTTTGTGTCTGGGAGTGCTGTAGGTGAGTCATCTGACAGTACTACTGTTAGCTTTTGTAGGAATCACCACAGATTTCAAGAGACACTGCACCAGTTTACATTCCCACCGCCAGTGAATAAGGGCTCTATTTCCCACAGGTTCTTGCTAGCATTGATAATTATTTGTTTTCTTGAACATAGCCATTCTGAATCGAATAAGATGAAATCTTAAGATTGCTGTAATTTGCATTTTTCTGAAAGGTAAGGGTGCCAAACACTTTGGAGGTTTTTATTATCCATTTGGTTTCTTCTTTTGAGAGCCCACTGTTCAGTTCCATAGACCATTTCTTTAAAAGCTGGTTGCATGCCGTCTTGGTGTTCAATTTCTTAAGCTCTTTGTATATTCTAGACATTAAAACTCTTTCAGCTATTCAGCCTGTATGAATGTTTTCCCTTATTTTTCAGGCTGCCTCTTCACTAAATGAACAATTTCCTTCGCAGTACAGAAGCCTTTGAATTTCTTGAGGTCTCACTTGTCAATGACTGGCCTATTTCCTAAGCACCTAGAGTCCTTCCTATTCATAAACTCTTTACCTACTCCTATATCTAAACATATCCTATATTCTGTCCTATAGTGGTTTCAGAGATTGAGCCATTTGGAATTGATTCTTGTGTAGTGTGTGAAATAAGTGTCAGGTTTCATGTAGAGATCCTGTTTTCCCAGCACCATTTGTTGAGATATTGTCTTTTCTCCAATGTGTCACTTGGGCATCTATGTAAAAAATCAGGTTGACTATAGTTGTATGAACTTCCATCTTGGTCCTCAATCCTACTCCACTGATCTATGCATCTATTTTTGCAAAATATCATGCTGTTTTTATTAGCATGGCTCTGTAGTATAACTTGAAACCAAGCATTGTGATACCTCCATTAGTTTATGTATTATGCAGGATTTCTTTGGCTATCTGAGGCCTTTTCTGTTTCATGTGCATGTTAAGTGTTTTTCTTCAATTGCTGTGAAGTCTTCAGTTTTGAGTAAATATTCCATTCATGCTCAGAAAAGGAACTCTAATTAAACTCAGTAGGCTATACACAGAAAGGAGAGATAAGAAGAACGGATATTACTAAGAAGTGAGGCATGTGCATAATAGAGTGGAATGGAACTGAAAATTACTAAAATTCATTATATAAATGTATGACCTGTCAAACAATTATAAATATTAAAACCAACTCAACTGGAATGGACAGATGACTCAGTAGTTAAGAGTGCTATTGCTCTTGCAGAGGACCAGAATTCAGTTTCCAGTACCTATATCAGTCAGATCACTACTGCCTATAAATAGAGTTCTAGCAGATCTTCCAGCTTCAGCATGTACCTGCACACATGTGGTACACAGACATATACACACATTGTCTTAGTCATTTTTTCTATGGCTGTGAAGAGCCACCATGACCACATCAACTACTACAAAAGAAAGTACTCACTTAAGGCTTTGCTTACAGTTTCAGAGGGTTAGTCCATTATCTTCGCGGCAGGGACTATGATAGCTTGAAGTAAGCATGGCCCTGGAGCTAGGAGCTTTAAATACAGATTCACAAGCATCAGAGAAAGAAAGATAGAGTGATCCTGTGTCTGAAATGAGTTTTTCAAACCCCAAAGTCCACCCCAGTGACACACTTCCTCCACCAAGGCTACTCCTACTTCAATAAGACCATATCTCCTAACCCTTCTAAAACAGTGCCACTCCTTGATGACTAAGCATCCAAATATATGAGCATATAAGGGGTCCATTCTTATTTATACCACCATATGTAAATTAGAAAAACTAAAACCTAGCCCGATTAAAATATAGGTAAAAACTTAGACATTTCTTGAAATAAGATATATAAATGGTTAATGAGATGACAAGATGCTCAACATCTTATTCATAAGAGGAATGCTAATCAAACCATAATGAGCTATCATTTTAATACCTATTAGAATGGCTACAATAACACTTTTATCACTCACATTATCTTTTCTTGTCTCTTCTATAATAATATTTGGTGAGAATGTGGGAAAACTTTAAAAAACATAAATTTGTTAATTTGCTTAAATACAGGTCATGGTAATGCTAATGATACAAGCTGACATATTTGATCTAATTATACATCAAGCACCACTATAAAACTTTAAATATACATGTTATATACCAAGTGCTGCTGCAGCATCTGATATACTACATGTCATGTAACAAGTACCACTGTAGCATCTGGTATGCATGTTATGCAACAAGCACTGCTCTAGCACCTGAAGGAGGAACAGGAAGAAGTGGGAAGAAAAAGAAAAAGGGCAAAGAGGAGGAGGGAAAAAAGACAGAGGGGAGGAAGAAGAGAGAGAAGGAAGTTAGGGATATTAGAGGGAAGAAGGGAGGGAGAGAGGCAGAGACTGAAAAACAGAAACAGAGATAGATAAATATTGATGGAGGGAGGGATG
>LOJH01039247.1:0-14885 GCA_001685095.1 Ellobius talpinus | reverse complement strand
CGTGTGTGTGTGTGTGTGTGTGTGTGTGTGTGTGTGTGTGCAGGTGCACATGGAGGCCAGAAGACAACCCTGCATGTCATTCTTCAGGCACCATCCACCCTCTCTTCTTTAAGGCATGGTCTTTAAGGCAAGTGGCACTTGCCTCAAATTCACCCCGTAAGCTAGACCAGCTGGTTGACAAAGATCCACCTGTGTCTGTCTCCTCGGTGCTGGGGTTGAAGGCACATGCCCATGCCACCCATGCCTGGCTTTTCAAACGGATTCTAGAAAAGGACTCAAGGCTCCACGTCTGCGAGATAATACCCTACCAACTGAGCTGTGATTCTAACCTGAGCTTCACATTGTTATAAAGCTGCCCTACTTGGTTCTAGGCTTTCTCCCAGGGGTCCACATGTCAAGGACTTGGTCTCGTGTGGTTCTATTGGGAGGCAGTCAAATTCCTATAGGATTGAAGGACTCTGAACTCTCTCTCTCTCTCTTTCTCTCTCTCTCTTTCACACACACACACGTGTACACAAATACATGCACATGTGCACATGTACACGCATGTGCACACACGCATGCGCACTGCCATAAGATGAGCAGTTTTGCTCCGTCACGCACCTTTCCACAGACCCTGAACCAACAAGCCATGGACTGGAACCTCTAGAATCATGCACTACGTGAACCATACTGTGTTTGGGTTTTTGCTTTTGTTTTTTATAAATGATGTCAGGTAGTTGTTAGGCTAACACATAAGCAGCAGGATGACTTGCGTCTTCCAGGAGCTCTGTGGACCAATTTTCCATCTTTCTTACCATTTGCTAGCACTTTGCAATATTGTTGACAGCTGTCATTTATCTGATACTGAGTTCATCAAGGCAGCTGATCAATCGTCTTTCTATACCAGCTCATAAAATCCTCTGTACTCCTGAGTGATAGCTCAGAAGTTAAAAGCACTGTTGCTCTTGCAGAGGATTTGAGTTCAGTTCCCAGCACCCAATCAAGAGGCTCACAACTGCCGGTAACTCTAGTTCTGGGGGACCCCCACACCCCCTTCTGGACCCCATCAGCATTCATATGTCCATACTCATACACAGCACATGCATAAAAACATAATTAAAAATAAAATAAATCTTTTTTTTAAAGTTCTACAGAAGACAGAAATTTTGAAAAGAGAGAATGAGACTCAGTGCTCTACAGGCAAGATTATTAAATACAAGTTAGAGTCAGGGCCAAATCTCACATGCCTCTTCCGGCCCTAAGCCTGCACCTCTAACCTCTACACTATGCTCACTGCCCCAGTGGTAGCTTTCTCAGAAGCACGTTCTCTGCACATTTGCACCACAAGTTGTTTTTCCTAACTCCAGCCTTAGCTAACGGTTTTCATTCCCAGGAATACAGTGGGCCTAAACCTGAGAAGCAATCAAATGCCTGCCTTGGATAACACAAGGCCAACAACCGGGTACAGCCGCGGAGTGTGCACCCATGTGTGAGTAATTGTTCTAGAATATACAAACTCTAGCAACTCCAATTATCATGTGTGGCTCCCAAAAATAAGCCCTGCAGAAAGTACCAAATATCTGACTTTTAGTGCATATTGTAAAAGGAGACTGCACATTGGTTTCTCAGCCGCCCAGACCCGAATAATCACACAGAAACTATATTAATTACAACACTGGTTGGCTGACGGCTCAGGCATATTTCTCGCTAGCACTTACATCTTAAATAAACCCATTCCTACTAATCTATGTATCACCACGAGGCTGTAGCCTACCGGTAAGTTTTTGACGTCTTTCTCCTTCAGCAGCTACATGGCGTCTGCCTGACTCTGCTTTCTTTCTCTCTGCATTCAGTTTAGTTTTCTCGCCTAGCTATATTCTGCCCTACCATTGGCCAAAGCAGATTCTTTATTAACCAATGGTAATAAAACATATTCACAGCATACAGAGGAATCCCACATCAGCATATTTGTAAAACTGTTCTTTATTGAGTACCAAATTGATTCAAAGAAACAATTACAAGTGTCTACAATATTAAGAGTGAGAGTAAAATGAACGTGTATCTATTAACCCTGCAATTAAAGCCCTTGTTCCCAGCAGCAGCAGGCCCCTGTCTCTCCTAACTCAGGGGCCAATGTTTGGAGTTTACTCTTGCTCTCCTTGTAGTTTCACCTGTGCTCAGACCTTCCTTGTGCATGTTTAGTCCATGTGCTCATCTCTATTTCTCTATGATTTGTTTTCTAGTTATTATTACAAATTTTCCCTGTAGTTTCTGGCTATAATTCATTTTAAAAAATTAATTGGCCTGTAAAACTGTATGTATATTGCACATGCAACAGTAAGTTATGATGTAGGCATGTGTCGTGGACTGATTATTTTATTAACTGTGCACACACACTTATCTCTTGTGCACTGTCAGAACCTTTGGCTCTGTGTTCACTGCAAAGGGCATTAGCATTGCTTATGGGTTTTTGTTGTTTGTTTGTTTGGTTTTGTTTTCTTTTGTTGTTTTGTTTTTGCTGGCACAAAGTTGCCATGCTAAAGATGCTTCTGTTCAAGAGCTTCCCTGGAGATGAGCGTCAACAAGTAAACGTGCTGATTCTGGGGATGTCTGCCAGGTGACTAATACCAGTGTGAAGTACTTGGACCAATGCACACTTCTACGGCAGTGTGTAAAGGTCACAGTTGCTCCCCTCAAACTCCCCAGGGATCATTTTTTGGTCAACCTCATATTTGTGTGTCAGCAGAGTGTGAAACCTCACTGTGGTTATATGTTGCATTTTTTTTGGAAACTACTGTCACCGGGCATATTTGGATTTCTTCATAAACCACACAACTTCTTCTATGGCTGTGTCTTGTCTGCCTGGTATATGTATGTGTGTATGTCTGTCTGTATGTATGTGTGTGTGTCTGTCTGTCTGTCTCTCTGTGTCTGTGTGTTGTCTGCCTAGGCCATGTGTGTATATGCTTATGTGTGTGTGTATGTGTCTGTGTCTCTGTGTTTTTGTGTGCAACATGCATGTACAGTGCCTATGAAGGCCAGAAGAAGGTATTCCATCCTCTGGAACTGAAATTATAGGCAGGTGTGAACAGCCTGATGTGAAAAGGAGAGGAGAGGAGAGGGGAGGGGAGAGGAGGGGAGAGGAAAGTAGGGAAGGGGAGGGGAGGGGGAGAGAAGGGAAGAGGAGGAGAAGTCTAACATGAGATGAGTAGACCCTCCCACATGCTTCCTCACCATAATGAGCTCCCTCACCATGGACAGTGAGTCAATGCACCAAGGACAACCAGCTAAAACTCTGAATAACCTTTCTTCCCTGTAAGCATTTCTGTCAGGTAGTTTGTCATAACGGTGCAAAGACCAAGGACCATAAGTGCTGCACTTTGGTCCTTGATGTCTAGGTTATATGTGGGATTTTTATCAAGGGACTCACTGTTGTCTTCCTTGATACTTAGTTGCATAATTGCATTATTCACCTTAAACATTATTGGCTTGAGGTTATTGGGACCATCCAGGTATAAAATTCAGATACGAATTCCTGGAGTTAACATCCTCTCTTTTTGATGACTAGCAGTGGGCTTGGGGTCAGGATTATACTGCTACTGACAGTGCTTATACATACACACACAGTCAGAACAAGGGCTAGCTTTAACTCTGGGTAGTTACACAACAGGCATGTGGCCTTTGTGGTCTCTGGTGTACCCAGTGGGTCTCCAGCTTGTAAGAATGTAAAGCCGGGGGGCTGGATGTCAGCTGGATGCATCAAACACCTTCATGGCAAAAACATCATGAGTGGTGTTTGCATCTCCAGATACCTGCCCCTCAGTCAGTCCTTAGCCTGTGAACAGCTTGTTAGATTTAGCAAGAAAAATACAGGATGCCCCATTACATTTGAATGTCAGATAAACATATGGGCTTTTTAGTCATAAATGTGCCTGGTCATAATCATAGTAAGAAATTATTTGTTGCTTATTTGAAATTCAAATTTGACTGCATTTCCTTCTGTTTTTTGTTTTTTTTTCTTCTGGTAACCCTGTACTGAAGAAAGTCTTGGTTTTTTTGCCAGCTCACTAATGCATCTCAGGGGCCTTTGAAGGACTATATAAGACAGCTTTTTTTTTTCCAGGTGGTTCCTGAAGCATGGTCAGTCATTGTATCATGTTAGTAGATTGCCACAACCCATTCTTGCCTGTGTCCTACCGCCTGCCTCTGTGACCCTTGGTCACTCACAATATTGCTTTCTGCATATTAGTGAATCTGGAAAGAGCCCGAGGACCCTCCTATCACACCCTTTTACTAAGACGAAGAAAACTCAGATTCAGAAAGGTGAAAATCTGTGGTCAAGGGTATGCCTGGTTTAATAGCAGGGAGGAAACCAAAGTACTGGCTCACTCAGCATTCTCTGCATACCACAGTGTTGACTGTGAGCATCAAACCGGCTAAGTAATATCAAAGCAGGCACAGAACCCACGGAATGGAGAGCCCACAAAACATTCAAACAAAAGTACATGGAGCATTAAAAATGCTTTACATTACGGAATCTCCCCCCCCAAAAAAAAATCCTGGGCAGCTTTGGACATGAGACTTAGCATGGGATAATATTTAAGGGAAGAACCTTATAGGAACTCGATAACATATTTACACATTCTTTTCTCCCCAAGAACTGTAAGCATAACAATGAGAAATTCCTATGAATATTTAAAGGAAATAAGTTAATGATATGAAAAGAAAATTTCCGACAAGAAATGTACGGTTATTAAACGAAAGGTTTTGACCTCGAACATAATAC
Organism: Ellobius talpinus; assembly: GCA_001685095.1. Lineage (NCBI taxonomy): Eukaryota > Metazoa > Chordata > Mammalia > Rodentia > Cricetidae > Ellobius > Ellobius talpinus. Next base: position 10,117 of record LOJH01039247.1, on the reverse strand, counting down.
ATTCTCCATAGCGAATAAGACAAAAACCAGAACTTAATTAGCCAAAGCCCACTCTTCTTTTCTTCCTTCCCCTTTTCTTACAAAGAAAGGCTTTCAGCCTGCCTGAGACTCTCACCATGCTGCTTTCTCCCCACAATCAGTGCGTGATTGCCACTCAAATTGCTATACTGGTCCTTTCTGCCTCTAGCTCTGCATAAAAAGAAGATGCAGATGAATGGATTTTCTGTGGGTTAATTTATTAGGAGTGCAAAGCAATTATCAGCAAGGTAAATCACAGAACATGAAGTACACTGTTACACGCTGCTTGCAGGATAATGCAGGTCCCTTGGCCACAAATGCAATTAAAGTGCTATATTTTATTCCTTTTTCATTTCATCTGCTGGTCTATCCTTGGCTTATCCCAGACAGGTTTGACTGCATGTCAATATGAGATCAATAGACAGGAGGGGCTAATAATATTCTCACGTGATTTCTTCTTTTTGATGATAGGAGGGAAATTTTCATAAATCTACAAAATGGGGAATTTAGCTGTAAGATTCTGTTCCCGGGGCATCGGGCTGTCAGTTTCTTGTGTGGCTATAATCGGGTGAAGTTATATTACTGTCATGTGCCCAGAGACTGCAGTGAGGTGGATTGATGCTTGCAAATGCCTGTCACATTAATAGTGTCTAAATTTTCTGGTTTTAATTTTAAAGGACAAGTCCAAAGAAAGTCATGTTTACTAGGCTTTCAGGACTCATAAAAGAAAACCTTGACAACAAAAACAAGCCTTCTCCATCCACAGACCAGTAAAAGCCCAAAAACTATAAAAAGGTTGGAAAGGGGGCATCCCCAACAAGGAGGGCAAAACAAAGGAACTCTGTCCCCCATTTCCTTGCAAAACTGGTCAAATAGTCTAAGTTCTCTCTGCTTCTGCTTTCTCGTTTACTTGGAGAGTAAGCAGGAGCAAGGGTGACGTCACTCCCTGTTTACACCGTACACAGCAGTGGCAGGATTGAGAGTAGTGCCTACAAAGCACACATCAAGAAATACATAGTCACTGATCAGATCAAGTAGTGTTAGAAGGAAAGAGGGCTGGGCAATGGGAGTCTGGGCTCTGAAGCAACCAGCACAGCTGGGAGGACTGATTCGGGCATACGAGAGACAGTGAGGGGATGTCAGGGCTTCCTCGGTGTGTTAGCCAGTCTCCCGTCACTGTAGCAAACATAGTTTGTCAAGACTTAGAAGAAAAGAGGTTTCTGTCAGCTCACAGTTCTGGAAGTTGCAGGCTATGGCCATGGCCCATGGTAATTGAGGCCACACACCATAGTGAGAGAGTACAGCCTTGCAACACCATTGTTCTTGTGACCAGGAAATGAAAGCAGAGGAAGAGGCCAGTTGTGAGGTGCAATCTGGGCCCAATAACCTAAAGATGCTCCACCGGGCCCACTTCTTAGAAGTTCTGTCACCTCCTGAAGGTGCCTGGATCAGAACCCCAACTTAACACAGGAACCTCCGAAGGACATTCCAGATCAACTCTACAGCAGTTGGCTTAGACAGTGTAGAGGAATAAAGTGAAAGAGAAGCTTGTATTCAAAGACCTCCCAGGAGCAACCAAAGAAGCTAGTAGTTTGGCCACTATTCTGTTATACAAATAAATGGGGGGGAATATCTTTTCTTCTCCCTTTCTAGGTCCATAGCTGAGAATCTGACATCAAAAAACCCTGTTAACCCCTCAAAAATACAAATCCATTTAATCTAACTTTTCTGTCAGACAGCCTACCTAAAGTCACATCTGAGTCTGGGATTGTTAAGCAATGCATGATGGGAAAAGGCAATAGAACAAGCAGAGTATAATGAGATGGAGATAAACAGGGAGACTTAGAAAACTCTGCCCATTGAGAGTCTTCCCTTGGCACTTAGAATTAGTGTACCCCTTTTCTCTGGGGACAGAGAGGACATCTCTCACATGAGGGTCTTATCACATGCCTAGGGAGGACATCAGAGGTCCTTTCTCCAGTTTGGTGGTCTCAAGGGACAAAGAGATGAGCACCTGGCTGAGACCTTGCTGCTTCTGTGACTTTCCTCAAGTTCCTCAACTTAGGATATTTAGAGGTGGCTGTCTCTGGAATAGAGAACAGGCTAATACAATCCTTTTAACTCCTGTTAGGTAGAAGATGAGGAGACTAACCAGAAGGTTGTCATTGTCATGACTCAGATAAGAGGTGACAAGGGAGATAAGGAGACACAGCTCAGCACAGGTGACTTTGTGAATGACCCACGGAGAGAAGCAAAGCCAGCTTCTCCATCTTAGCACTTGCCAAGTGAATATTAGCTTCTTTATTCTTCCTAGGGCATCTGTGTCCAAAGGGGATTGTCAGGTGGGTGGCAAAAGTCCAGCGCCCTGAGTGCCGATGATGGATACAACAGAAAATCTCCTGAGGGAGAGTCGGGGGACAGAATATGCGCTTCAGTAGCATGGTAGTAACCTTCTGAATCGTCATTAAGAGTTAAAGGCTCTTTTAATGTCAAAATGCTATAAATGAACATAACGTTAAAATGCTATCTCCCTCAAACTCAAGCTCTTGAGTTGAGGGAAGTCTTGTCACCATGCATGCCACTGTCCTTCCTGTGAAATATCAGCACTCCCGTGCCACCTTGCTCTCATCTGTCCAAACGTCTCCCAGTGTCATCTGCCTTCCTCCTCCTGGGATAACCCAGCATTATTGTCTCATCATCTCTATGAAAGGGGTGTTTCATGTTCATACGCACACAACTTAAAGCGGGTTGTCAACGTCACCGTGGACTGTGACTTCAGAAGCAAGTGACTAGAACGCTGAGGCTCAGAGCTACAAGCACCCCCCTCACATCTGCAGCTCTCCTCCCTCATCCTGGAGTGGGTGCCCTTTTGACTAGCGGGATGCTTTTGTGGTTTAGAGGGTGATACATTCCTGCTTTGTGTCCTCCACCTTAATGAAAGCTCCTAGAAGCCTCATTCTCCTCGACTTGCAGGCATCCAACGTGTCTCTTCACTTTAGAAAAAAATTTGGCCATCTCGGGCTTCACCATGCACTACTCTCTATGAGTGAGGTTGCTTGTTGTTGTTAGAGACTGAAAATGTATCACTGTTGAACACTTCACTGCATGTTGATAACAGGTAGGCAGCAGTTAGGAGCATCTCCCGAAACTATTTTTGAGTGTACAGTCACACACAGCCAAATCACATCACACACTCTGGCACTGGTGTAAACGTGTCGCTCTACTGAGCTCCTGCTCAACAACTTGAAGTATGAAAACTTGCCCCATATTCAAAATGACTTGTGTTAAGTGCTACCCCTCCCCCAGTCTGGCTCCCTACTAAATTCCACTTTTCCCTAGCATTCAGTTCTCCAAGTCATTTCTTGAAACCTCAAGGAATTTAGTTGTCATTCCTGTACTCTCCATCGCTTGCCTAGAAGGCAAGTCATTCCTGCCTGTTACCACATAGCTTCCAGCACATCTGACTCCTATTGAGAGCAGAGTATCAGGACAAGTGCCTTTGCTCCAGCATGGCCAATGGCCAGCTTTTGCCACCTTTCCCAATCATTTATAAACTCTGCAATAGCGAAAAGGCCACTGAAGTCATTTAATCAACATGCTGGAAAGAGGAACAATTAAAAATGTCCAATGACTCCCCCCCACACACACAACTTCATTTACAGGTACTGGCGTGAGCGGTGTGGTTAAGCAGAGGAAGGATTGGGGGAAGCAATATGCATAATTAAGAAGTCCTACTCAAGGTGTGATTCTGCCCATCACTGTCTGGTCTCTAGTTCTTCAAGGTCACCCATCCCGTAAGTCCTTGTTGCAGGAGAAGACAAGCTAGTTCTCAAAACAGTGTGACTTACGTCAGGGTAGAGCCCCCTCCCCATCAGAGATAGATTATGTTTGACTGGTGGTGGTCTGTCCTCTGGGCTTTGCTCTTTCTGGAATACAAGGTGACTGCCACTTTAGGACAATGACTTGCTTATTTGGTGCTTTCAGCCTCAAGGGAGTGGGTCGCTTAAGTAGAAAGACCCTCCTTGAGTGATTAGCAGGCCTCTGCAGTTCAAGCAAGAGCCTGACCCAAAGTAAAGGCAGCAGAGGCGAAGTGGACGCAGAGAGGCAAGGCTGTCTTCCATCTTGGTCTCTGCTTCCTTGTGAGCTGAATGAGGAGGCAGAAGTCTTTGGCAAATGTACCTTCACTGTGTCTGCTGGACCATGGCCACATAGACCATTGAGCCACAGGGTCAGCAGGCCCTGCTACTTCCACGACGGGTGTACACGATGCTCCATCCTTCTCCCACCACTCCTGACTACATACCAGCCATGCAACATTTCCACGTCCACCATGAAATGCACAGACTTGTCTCCGCACACTCCACTTGAATGTCCTTCCTCCTCTTAATACACTTTATCCCCACAGGCAGCCATTGAGATCTCTCCTCCATAACACTACCCCGAATAAGAGAATTATGCACACGCCCCTTTCTCCAGGCCCTATAGCGCACTGTCACCGGAATACACATCTCGCTAGATGGTAACTGTTGTCTTTCTCCTTGCTAGATGGATCTCGAAGGCCCAGATAACACTGAATGACAAGAAGCCTTATAGGAATCTGTACTCCGCCAAGCAGGCTCACTTAGCTATTTTAGCAGCTCACCAATAATCAAGGCTTTTGTTGCTCGGTTCTTTATGGCTCATAATTCAAATAAGCTTTATGCCATGATTTAGTATTTGACCTTGATTCAGTCCAAAACATATTCTGAGAAAAAAAATTCTTGAACTATTACATGACTATTAAATTAACACATTTGGGAAGGCCAAGAAGGCTATAAGTAAGGACATACAGGGAAGATCTGTCCTAATCTGGTAGATTAGAGTTGCCTATTTAAATTGACTCAACTATTTAAATGCTCCAGAAATTTTTTTTAAAACTCACTATCAAAAAGAAAAAGCCAAGAACTCCAGCGTTGCTATTCAGCATAATTTTGCTTAGAAAAATAGCATTATTTCTGTTTGATTTGATTCCATATGGCTAAGATTAGAGGAAATGTTATTTATTATATCCACAGCTAAGCTTATATAATTACTCACAAATTTTCTATTGCAGCACACTGCCAATCACCTAATGCTGGTTGCATCAATTTGAAAAAGAGAGGGGGCAATTAGCCACGTCATAGTTAATTCAATTTATAAAATTAAATGTATATTAAGAATATGCCTGGTAAATACTATATCATCTGCACATGCTCAAACAGGGAGCCTGGTTAATATTTTATAGCTTATCTGATAGAGTTAACAAAAGAATTTAGTCAGACTGGAGACATACACTGAATATTTCATCACCTTCTTAATTGCAAAACACAGACGAGGCCTTTTTTTTTCTCCTTTGGGAGAAATAAATGTTAAAAGTTATTACAGATGGAATCAGTTTGGCAATTAGGTTGAAATCCAACTGAACCCAAGCAGAAATTGATGGCTCCAAACATCACAGTACCAAGATATTTGCCGCCAACTCCATCACTTCACAGATGAGGTGGGATTGTTGACAGGAGCGCTGCGGAACTCGGCTAGCAGAGGTTAGACGAATGCAGAGGAAAGTCTGGCTTTGTGCCTTCCTCTCCCCGGTAGTTAATTCACGGCCATCAAGAGCTGTCACTCGTGGGCACAAGAGACAATGTGATATACCTAAGGCTTTTCATCGAGACTCCTGATTTAAAGGTCTTCGGCTTGTGCTGTGGACCTTAACCTTGAAGCCAAGTGTAAATTAGCTTTAAATCAATGAAGCTGATTAAAGCCCCATTGTGAAGGAGCCCTTCATAGAAGAAGGGAGGGGAAGCACTTGAGCCCAAGGAGAGACTGGCCTCTCTTGACTTGGAACATATGTAATGCTTTTCTGCTCTCCTCTGCCCTGACAAAACCATGAATGGCTTTAAAGCTATTTACTCGCTGAGAGAATGGAACCAAATTTTCCAATTCAGCAGAAGAGGCCGAGTGTGAGTCAGACAGCTGCTTCCCAAGCACCAGAACAGAAAAAGTTAGCTCTCAAAGAAGCAGAGAGGAGACCATCATCATTCCCCCTGAGATGACAAGAGAAGCATGTTTCCAATCGTGTGAAAAAATTATATATATAAAAAGTATCTTAATATGTATAATATATATGTGATACTTTGAGTTTCTGTTTGCTTGGCATTGTATCATAAGATTATTATTTCTCAAAAGTGGAAGACTCCTGCAGCTACTAACCATCTTTTAAAAGGATTTTTCTTCTTCAAAACCAAATCAACCTACAAAGATCACCCTTTGAAAATGGCCCTAATAAAGCCCAGATGTAGGCAGAGCTGCCTGTGTCAACTAGATTCCACCAACCCCATCTTAGTGCCACAGAGAACTCTGTGATGGTGATCTACAAGTCTTGCTCGTTTCTCTAGGGCTATCAGAGTCTACACAAAGTCAACCTCTACAGAAGAAAAAATAATAATTCATTTTATAGTATCAGAAATATTAAAACGGCTTGGCTGAAATGAGTATTTTACCTTTAGAGCAAGGTTCGTTTTTATTACCTAATTGATTGTTTAATGATTCATTCAATCTGTCTCCTCCCTGGACACATCACGTCACAACAGAAAATGATAGGCACCCTCCCATCCAAAGTGTGCAAAAGTCCTTGTCCTTAGGTTTTAGAAATGATGAGTTCAAAATTATTGAAAAGAAAATCAAATTTCTTTCTCCCATTTCAATTCTGTAGAAACTTAATGGACAGGGATGGTATCTGGTCTACTATCAGTCAGTCACCTCTATGTGGCCAATGACTAACATCATGTCCATACTCCCCAAAGGCAAAGAACAATCAAAGCCATCTTCTTCCTCACTGTATTATCTACTTGGCACACTGCTGGGACAAAATCCCCAACAAAAGCCTCGTTAGGGAGGAGAGTTTATTTGGGCTCACAGTTCAACATGGTGGGAAGTCATGGCAGCAAGAGCGTGAGAGGGCGGCCCGGTCCTGTGCATAGTCAGAAGGCAGCGGATGATGAATGCTGGGGCTTGGCTTGTTCTCTCCTTTTCATTTTGTCCAGGATCCCAGGCCGTAGGATGGTACCATCCATATTTAGGCTTTCTCACCTCAGTTAGCCTAATCCAGAAAATCCCTCACAAACTTGCCGAGAGGTTCATTTCTGTTGTGCTCGATATATCCCACCAAGGTTATGAGATGAACCTCTTCCCATCCTCCCTCCCTCCCTCCCTCCCTCCCTCCCTTTCTTCTTCCCTTCCTTCCTTCCTTCTTTTTCTGAAACAGGGTCTTATTCAGAGAATGTTGACTTCAAGCTTTCTTTGTAGCTGAGGATGATTTTGAATTCTGATCCTTCGGGCTCCACCTCAAAGGCCAAGTCTCATGTCCCATTTTATGTGATGCTGGGGATCAGACCCTGGGTTCCATGAATGATAGACAAGCACTCTACCAACTTAGCTACATCCTCAGTCCCTCTTCCCTGCTAATGAAGGTAAAAGAGCTGTCTCCTTATATGTACCTTTAGGTCTCTAGTTTAGCCATGTCAGTCTATAGCACCAGACAAATGAAGGGCTAACAGGAATCTGGACTGGCAGTGGGGAGGGAGTGAGAATGTTCCAGGCTGTAGAAAGCAATGAAAAGAAGAGAATGAGATGCAAAATGGCAATACTGAACATGGGGAGGGGAGGCAGGTAGAGAGAGGCAGAATGAACAGAGACCAAGTGGGATGTTCCCACTGCAGCTGTAAATGCACATTCTCAGAGCTGTGGGTACCAAGTTCTAGTGGACAGATGAGTCATGGAAAAAGAAGTGAAGGATTGGCGAAACTAGACAGCCAGCGTCCACAGAGGGATAATCATCACCATTTCTTAAACCATAGGGCTCTCTTCTATCAGCGAGGTGTTGCAAAAGCAAGCAAATTATTGTCTGATGTTGCTATCTCTGGAAGAGTGGCCACACAAACACAGTCTGTTATTATGGATGGCAGTAGAGATAAACCTGAGGGTGACTGTGACCGTCTCTGCTCAGAATGCCCTTTAGCTGGGACTATCGGCCTCAACGAGGCCCAAGAACCTTTCAAGTCTCCTTATCGCTAACCCACATTTTCATTAATCATCATTTTAAGGACCCCTGAAAAGCATGTTCAAGGGCCTGGAGAGATGACTCAGTTGGTGAGTTGTTTTTGTGAAAGCATGGGAACCTGGGTTTGGATCCAGCACTAATCTAAAAGGCTGGGTGTAGAAGTATTTCTCTGTAATTCCAGTGCTAGCAATCTGGAGACAGGAAGATCCTTGGGTTGCCTGGCTGGCCAGACTAGCTGATCGGTGAGCTGCAGGTTCATTGAGAGACCCTACCTCAAAAAGCAACGTGGAAAGAAGCTAAGGAAGACACCTGATGTTCATCTCTGACCTTTATGTGTGTATTTTCACTTACAGGCACAAGTACACACACATACACACACACACATTGTGCTTCAGGGTATTGATAAAATAAAACACCAAATTCGGTGCCCGAGATTAACTTTATCTGACCATGGGAAAATCACAGATAATACTGTGGCATTCTTGTCTCATTTGCTAACACTCCTCATTTGGATATACCTCACCTATGACTAAGATTAACCTCAGCGGTAACTAAAAGCAATGCACTGAATGATGTGATTCAAGATTTCCTTATCCCTGGCTATCTCTGCTGCCCAGATATAAAACTATCTAAGGAATCGTCATTAAGTCCTGCTACTCTGAAAAATCCCGGCAACTGTATCTATTTTATAAAACGCCAATGTGTCCAGATTTTATCAAGAAGTTCTGCTCTCCTCCCATCCTAAAAATAGCTGTGGCACTATTATCTGATGCTTTTTACTTCTCTGAGGAGGTATCCCTGGCTACATGGAATGATTAGTCATCTAGAAAAAGTCAGGCTGGTACCAAACAGAGGGAAATGCCCTTTAAACACTGACCTCTTTTATGGTTTTGTGTCAGGCCAAGTACAGATCCAGTGCTAGAACACACAAAACTGTGTGTTCAAGGACAAACTCAGGGGTAAGAGATGGCTAAGCAGGTAAAGTGACCCTTTGTAATACAGGCATGAGGACCCAAGTTCGGGTCCCATACACATGTAGACATGATGGCTCACATCTGTAATTTCAGCTCTCCTATAGTGAGATGGGAAACAGAAGCAGGGGAATTTCTGGAAGCTCACAGGTCAGCTAAGCGGGCATGAGCATCAGTGAACAAGGGTGCTGCCTCAGACAAGATGGAGGGCTAACTTCACTCTGAGCTGTCCTCTGGCCTCCACATGCTTGTTGTGGCAGGTTAGCACTCACGCTCACACAAACACACAAGTCTAGAACACACACACACACGAAGAAAAAGCAAGATGGACTCAAACTACACATTCTTTATAATTCTGTGAAATCCTGTGGCGAGGTCTGTTCACCAGCTCTGTATGGCATCTCCCACTGATATTCAAACCAGGGCAATGAACGGTTCCCACTATAAACACCATTCTAGATCTCAGCGGCAGACTAGTGGGACAAAGGCCTGTGACACAGTGACCAGGACAGATGTCCCCCACCCTGTCATCACCGGGTGGCCCTGCAAACTCATGCCGCTTCTCTATAGTCAGTGTCCTTGTTCCTCATCAGGGACACACAAAGTGAGAACATCTCTTCAAGGAACTGCTGTACTTCCTTTCAAACAAAGATGCCAACAAGCCTTCAGAACTTGTTCTCACGTCCCTTCGTGAATCAGAGACAGCAAAGAGAGACTTGCCTGAAACTTGATCCTGCAGGAGAACTAGCTTTGCAGAGACCTGGATGAAGTCCCACACTCCGTAAGAAGGTAGTTGCTTAATGGCCTCAAAGTCTTAGATGGGTCACCCATCACTCTAAGCCTGTCACTTCAGACAGAGGCCACCCCCAAGCTTAGCCCAGGGGACGAGCAGACCCAGCACATCAGGTGCTTTTTCCTGACACATATACATCCTAGGAACAGGAAGCAGAATGTATTCTCTCTCCACTACACATGTAGCACAGTGGTAGAACAATTGCCTAGCATGCTCAAAGCCCTGGGTTTGATTTCCAGCAAAGAAGAAGAAGAAGAA
>LOJH01039246.1:0-14885 GCA_001685095.1 Ellobius talpinus | reverse complement strand
TTCTTCTTCTTCTTCTTTGCTGGAAATCAAACCCAGGGCTTTGAGCATGCTAGGCAATTGTTCTACCACTGTGCTACATGTGTAGTGGAGAGAGAATACATTCTGCTTCCTGTTCCTAGGATGTATATGTGTCAGGAAAAAGCACCTGATGTGCTGGGTCTGCTCGTCCCCTGGGCTAAGCTTGGGGGTGGCCTCTGTCTGAAGTGACAGGCTTAGAGTGATGGGTGACCCATCTAAGACTTTGAGGCCATTAAGCAACTACCTTCTTACGGAGTGTGGGACTTCATCCAGGTCTCTGCAAAGCTAGTTCTCCTGCAGGATCAAGTTTCAGGCAAGTCTCTCTTTGCTGTCTCTGATTCACGAAGGGACGTGAGAACAAGTTCTGAAGGCTTGTTGGCATCTTTGTTTGAAAGGAAGTACAGCAGTTCCTTGAAGAGATGTTCTCACTTTGTGTGTCCCTGATGAGGAACAAGGACACTGACTATAGAGAAGCGGCATGAGTTTGCAGGGCCACCCGGTGATGACAGGGTGGGGGACATCTGTCCTGGTCACTGTGTCACAGGCCTTTGTCCCACTAGTCTGCCGCTGAGATCTAGAATGGTGTTTATAGTGGGAACCGTTCATTGCCCTGGTTTGAATATCAGTGGGAGATGCCATACAGAGCTGGTGAACAGACCTCGCCACAGGATTTCACAGAATTATAAAGAATGTGTAGTTTGAGTCCATCTTGCTTTTTCTTCGTGTGTGTGTGTGTTCTAGACTTGTGTGTTTGTGTGAGCGTGAGTGCTAACCTGCCACAACAAGCATGTGGAGGCCAGAGGACAGCTCAGAGTGAAGTTAGCCCTCCATCTTGTCTGAGGCAGCACCCTTGTTCACTGATGCTCATGCCCGCTTAGCTGACCTGTGAGCTTCCAGAAATTCCCCTGCTTCTGTTTCCCATCTCACTATAGGAGAGCTGAAATTACAGATGTGAGCCATCATGTCTACATGTGTATGGGACCCGAACTTGGGTCCTCATGCCTGTATTACAAAGGGTCACTTTACCTGCTTAGCCATCTCTTACCCCTGAGTTTGTCCTTGAACACACAGTTTTGTGTGTTCTAGCACTGGATCTGTACTTGGCCTGACACAAAACCATAAAAGAGGTCAGTGTTTAAAGGGCATTTCCCTCTGTTTGGTACCAGCCTGACTTTTTCTAGATGACTAATCATTCCATGTAGCCAGGGATACCTCCTCAGAGAAGTAAAAAGCATCAGATAATAGTGCCACAGCTATTTTTAGGATGGGAGGAGAGCAGAACTTCTTGATAAAATCTGGACACATTGGCGTTTTATAAAATAGATACAGTTGCCGGGATTTTTCAGAGTAGCAGGACTTAATGACGATTCCTTAGATAGTTTTATATCTGGGCAGCAGAGATAGCCAGGGATAAGGAAATCTTGAATCACATCATTCAGTGCATTGCTTTTAGTTACCGCTGAGGTTAATCTTAGTCATAGGTGAGGTATATCCAAATGAGGAGTGTTAGCAAATGAGACAAGAATGCCACAGTATTATCTGTGATTTTCCCATGGTCAGATAAAGTTAATCTCGGGCACCGAATTTGGTGTTTTATTTTATCAATACCCTGAAGCACAATGTGTGTGTGTGTATGTGTGTGTACTTGTGCCTGTAAGTGAAAATACACACATAAAGGTCAGAGATGAACATCAGGTGTCTTCCTTAGCTTCTTTCCACGTTGCTTTTTGAGGTAGGGTCTCTCAATGAACCTGCAGCTCACCGATCAGCTAGTCTGGCCAGCCAGGCAACCCAAGGATCTTCCTGTCTCCAGATTGCTAGCACTGGAATTACAGAGAAATACTTCTACACCCAGCCTTTTAGATTAGTGCTGGATCCAAACCCAGGTTCCCATGCTTTCACAAAAACAACTCACCAACTGAGTCATCTCTCCAGGCCCTTGAACATGCTTTTCAGGGGTCCTTAAAATGATGATTAATGAAAATGTGGGTTAGCGATAAGGAGACTTGAAAGGTTCTTGGGCCTCGTTGAGGCCGATAGTCCCAGCTAAAGGGCATTCTGAGCAGAGACGGTCACAGTCACCCTCAGGTTTATCTCTACTGCCATCCATAATAACAGACTGTGTTTGTGTGGCCACTCTTCCAGAGATAGCAACATCAGACAATAATTTGCTTGCTTTTGCAACACCTCGCTGATAGAAGAGAGCCCTATGGTTTAAGAAATGGTGATGATTATCCCTCTGTGGACGCTGGCTGTCTAGTTTCGCCAATCCTTCACTTCTTTTTCCATGACTCATCTGTCCACTAGAACTTGGTACCCACAGCTCTGAGAATGTGCATTTACAGCTGCAGTGGGAACATCCCACTTGGTCTCTGTTCATTCTGCCTCTCTCTACCTGCCTCCCCTCCCCATGTTCAGTATTGCCATTTTGCATCTCATTCTCTTCTTTTCATTGCTTTCTACAGCCTGGAACATTCTCACTCCCTCCCCACTGCCAGTCCAGATTCCTGTTAGCCCTTCATTTGTCTGGTGCTATAGACTGACATGGCTAAACTAGAGACCTAAAGGTACATATAAGGAGACAGCTCTTTTACCTTCATTAGCAGGGAAGAGGGACTGAGGATGTAGCTAAGTTGGTAGAGTGCTTGTCTATCATTCATGGAACCCAGGGTCTGATCCCCAGCATCACATAAAATGGGACATGAGACTTGGCCTTTGAGGTGGAGCCCGAAGGATCAGAATTCAAAATCATCCTCAGCTACAAAGAAAGCTTGAAGTCAACATTCTCTGAATAAGACCCTGTTTCAGAAAAAGAAGGAAGGAAGGAAGGGAAGAAGAAAGGGAGGGAGGGAGGGAGGGAGGGAGGGAGGATGGGAAGAGGTTCATCTCATAACCTTGGTGGGATATATCGAGCACAACAGAAATGAACCTCTCGGCAAGTTTGTGAGGGATTTTCTGGATTAGGCTAACTGAGGTGAGAAAGCCTAAATATGGATGGTACCATCCTACGGCCTGGGATCCTGGACAAAATGAAAAGGAGAGAACAAGCCAAGCCCCAGCATTCATCATCCGCTGCCTTCTGACTATGCACAGGACCGGGCCGCCCTCTCACGCTCTTGCTGCCATGACTTCCCACCATGTTGAACTGTGAGCCCAAATAAACTCTCCTCCCTAACGAGGCTTTTGTTGGGGATTTTGTCCCAGCAGTGTGCCAAGTAGATAATACAGTGAGGAAGAAGATGGCTTTGATTGTTCTTTGCCTTTGGGGAGTATGGACATGATGTTAGTCATTGGCCACATAGAGGTGACTGACTGATAGTAGACCAGATACCATCCCTGTCCATTAAGTTTCTACAGAATTGAAATGGGAGAAAGAAATTTGATTTTCTTTTCAATAATTTTGAACTCATCATTTCTAAAACCTAAGGACAAGGACTTTTGCACACTTTGGATGGGAGGGTGCCTATCATTTTCTGTTGTGACGTGATGTGTCCAGGGAGGAGACAGATTGAATGAATCATTAAACAATCAATTAGGTAATAAAAACGAACCTTGCTCTAAAGGTAAAATACTCATTTCAGCCAAGCCGTTTTAATATTTCTGATACTATAAAATGAATTATTATTTTTTCTTCTGTAGAGGTTGACTTTGTGTAGACTCTGATAGCCCTAGAGAAACGAGCAAGACTTGTAGATCACCATCACAGAGTTCTCTGTGGCACTAAGATGGGGTTGGTGGAATCTAGTTGACACAGGCAGCTCTGCCTACATCTGGGCTTTATTAGGGCCATTTTCAAAGGGTGATCTTTGTAGGTTGATTTGGTTTTGAAGAAGAAAAATCCTTTTAAAAGATGGTTAGTAGCTGCAGGAGTCTTCCACTTTTGAGAAATAATAATCTTATGATACAATGCCAAGCAAACAGAAACTCAAAGTATCACATATATATTATACATATTAAGATACTTTTTATATATATAATTTTTTCACACGATTGGAAACATGCTTCTCTTGTCATCTCAGGGGGAATGATGATGGTCTCCTCTCTGCTTCTTTGAGAGCTAACTTTTTCTGTTCTGGTGCTTGGGAAGCAGCTGTCTGACTCACACTCGGCCTCTTCTGCTGAATTGGAAAATTTGGTTCCATTCTCTCAGCGAGTAAATAGCTTTAAAGCCATTCATGGTTTTGTCAGGGCAGAGGAGAGCAGAAAAGCATTACATATGTTCCAAGTCAAGAGAGGCCAGTCTCTCCTTGGGCTCAAGTGCTTCCCCTCCCTTCTTCTATGAAGGGCTCCTTCACAATGGGGCTTTAATCAGCTTCATTGATTTAAAGCTAATTTACACTTGGCTTCAAGGTTAAGGTCCACAGCACAAGCCGAAGACCTTTAAATCAGGAGTCTCGATGAAAAGCCTTAGGTATATCACATTGTCTCTTGTGCCCACGAGTGACAGCTCTTGATGGCCGTGAATTAACTACCGGGGAGAGGAAGGCACAAAGCCAGACTTTCCTCTGCATTCGTCTAACCTCTGCTAGCCGAGTTCCGCAGCGCTCCTGTCAACAATCCCACCTCATCTGTGAAGTGATGGAGTTGGCGGCAAATATCTTGGTACTGTGATGTTTGGAGCCATCAATTTCTGCTTGGGTTCAGTTGGATTTCAACCTAATTGCCAAACTGATTCCATCTGTAATAACTTTTAACATTTATTTCTCCCAAAGGAGAAAAAAAAAGGCCTCGTCTGTGTTTTGCAATTAAGAAGGTGATGAAATATTCAGTGTATGTCTCCAGTCTGACTAAATTCTTTTGTTAACTCTATCAGATAAGCTATAAAATATTAACCAGGCTCCCTGTTTGAGCATGTGCAGATGATATAGTATTTACCAGGCATATTCTTAATATACATTTAATTTTATAAATTGAATTAACTATGACGTGGCTAATTGCCCCCTCTCTTTTTCAAATTGATGCAACCAGCATTAGGTGATTGGCAGTGTGCTGCAATAGAAAATTTGTGAGTAATTATATAAGCTTAGCTGTGGATATAATAAATAACATTTCCTCTAATCTTAGCCATATGGAATCAAATCAAACAGAAATAATGCTATTTTTCTAAGCAAAATTATGCTGAATAGCAACGCTGGAGTTCTTGGCTTTTTCTTTTTGATAGTGAGTTTTAAAAAAAATTTCTGGAGCATTTAAATAGTTGAGTCAATTTAAATAGGCAACTCTAATCTACCAGATTAGGACAGATCTTCCCTGTATGTCCTTACTTATAGCCTTCTTGGCCTTCCCAAATGTGTTAATTTAATAGTCATGTAATAGTTCAAGAATTTTTTTTCTCAGAATATGTTTTGGACTGAATCAAGGTCAAATACTAAATCATGGCATAAAGCTTATTTGAATTATGAGCCATAAAGAACCGAGCAACAAAAGCCTTGATTATTGGTGAGCTGCTAAAATAGCTAAGTGAGCCTGCTTGGCGGAGTACAGATTCCTATAAGGCTTCTTGTCATTCAGTGTTATCTGGGCCTTCGAGATCCATCTAGCAAGGAGAAAGACAACAGTTACCATCTAGCGAGATGTGTATTCCGGTGACAGTGCGCTATAGGGCCTGGAGAAAGGGGCGTGTGCATAATTCTCTTATTCGGGGTAGTGTTATGGAGGAGAGATCTCAATGGCTGCCTGTGGGGATAAAGTGTATTAAGAGGAGGAAGGACATTCAAGTGGAGTGTGCGGAGACAAGTCTGTGCATTTCATGGTGGACGTGGAAATGTTGCATGGCTGGTATGTAGTCAGGAGTGGTGGGAGAAGGATGGAGCATCGTGTACACCCGTCGTGGAAGTAGCAGGGCCTGCTGACCCTGTGGCTCAATGGTCTATGTGGCCATGGTCCAGCAGACACAGTGAAGGTACATTTGCCAAAGACTTCTGCCTCCTCATTCAGCTCACAAGGAAGCAGAGACCAAGATGGAAGACAGCCTTGCCTCTCTGCGTCCACTTCGCCTCTGCTGCCTTTACTTTGGGTCAGGCTCTTGCTTGAACTGCAGAGGCCTGCTAATCACTCAAGGAGGGTCTTTCTACTTAAGCGACCCACTCCCTTGAGGCTGAAAGCACCAAATAAGCAAGTCATTGTCCTAAAGTGGCAGTCACCTTGTATTCCAGAAAGAGCAAAGCCCAGAGGACAGACCACCACCAGTCAAACATAATCTATCTCTGATGGGGAGGGGGCTCTACCCTGACGTAAGTCACACTGTTTTGAGAACTAGCTTGTCTTCTCCTGCAACAAGGACTTACGGGATGGGTGACCTTGAAGAACTAGAGACCAGACAGTGATGGGCAGAATCACACCTTGAGTAGGACTTCTTAATTATGCATATTGCTTCCCCCAATCCTTCCTCTGCTTAACCACACCGCTCACGCCAGTACCTGTAAATGAAGTTGTGTGTGTGGGGGGGAGTCATTGGACATTTTTAATTGTTCCTCTTTCCAGCATGTTGATTAAATGACTTCAGTGGCCTTTTCGCTATTGCAGAGTTTATAAATGATTGGGAAAGGTGGCAAAAGCTGGCCATTGGCCATGCTGGAGCAAAGGCACTTGTCCTGATACTCTGCTCTCAATAGGAGTCAGATGTGCTGGAAGCTATGTGGTAACAGGCAGGAATGACTTGCCTTCTAGGCAAGCGATGGAGAGTACAGGAATGACAACTAAATTCCTTGAGGTTTCAAGAAATGACTTGGAGAACTGAATGCTAGGGAAAAGTGGAATTTAGTAGGGAGCCAGACTGGGGGAGGGGTAGCACTTAACACAAGTCATTTTGAATATGGGGCAAGTTTTCATACTTCAAGTTGTTGAGCAGGAGCTCAGTAGAGCGACACGTTTACACCAGTGCCAGAGTGTGTGATGTGATTTGGCTGTGTGTGACTGTACACTCAAAAATAGTTTCGGGAGATGCTCCTAACTGCTGCCTACCTGTTATCAACATGCAGTGAAGTGTTCAACAGTGATACATTTTCAGTCTCTAACAACAACAAGCAACCTCACTCATAGAGAGTAGTGCATGGTGAAGCCCGAGATGGCCAAATTTTTTTCTAAAGTGAAGAGACACGTTGGATGCCTGCAAGTCGAGGAGAATGAGGCTTCTAGGAGCTTTCATTAAGGTGGAGGACACAAAGCAGGAATGTATCACCCTCTAAACCACAAAAGCATCCCGCTAGTCAAAAGGGCACCCACTCCAGGATGAGGGAGGAGAGCTGCAGATGTGAGGGGGGTGCTTGTAGCTCTGAGCCTCAGCGTTCTAGTCACTTGCTTCTGAAGTCACAGTCCACGGTGACGTTGACAACCCGCTTTAAGTTGTGTGCGTATGAACATGAAACACCCCTTTCATAGAGATGATGAGACAATAATGCTGGGTTATCCCAGGAGGAGGAAGGCAGATGACACTGGGAGACGTTTGGACAGATGAGAGCAAGGTGGCACGGGAGTGCTGATATTTCACAGGAAGGACAGTGGCATGCATGGTGACAAGACTTCCCTCAACTCAAGAGCTTGAGTTTGAGGGAGATAGCATTTTAACGTTATGTTCATTTATAGCATTTTGACATTAAAAGAGCCTTTAACTCTTAATGACGATTCAGAAGGTTACTACCATGCTACTGAAGCGCATATTCTGTCCCCCGACTCTCCCTCAGGAGATTTTCTGTTGTATCCATCATCGGCACTCAGGGCGCTGGACTTTTGCCACCCACCTGACAATCCCCTTTGGACACAGATGCCCTAGGAAGAATAAAGAAGCTAATATTCACTTGGCAAGTGCTAAGATGGAGAAGCTGGCTTTGCTTCTCTCCGTGGGTCATTCACAAAGTCACCTGTGCTGAGCTGTGTCTCCTTATCTCCCTTGTCACCTCTTATCTGAGTCATGACAATGACAACCTTCTGGTTAGTCTCCTCATCTTCTACCTAACAGGAGTTAAAAGGATTGTATTAGCCTGTTCTCTATTCCAGAGACAGCCACCTCTAAATATCCTAAGTTGAGGAACTTGAGGAAAGTCACAGAAGCAGCAAGGTCTCAGCCAGGTGCTCATCTCTTTGTCCCTTGAGACCACCAAACTGGAGAAAGGACCTCTGATGTCCTCCCTAGGCATGTGATAAGACCCTCATGTGAGAGATGTCCTCTCTGTCCCCAGAGAAAAGGGGTACACTAATTCTAAGTGCCAAGGGAAGACTCTCAATGGGCAGAGTTTTCTAAGTCTCCCTGTTTATCTCCATCTCATTATACTCTGCTTGTTCTATTGCCTTTTCCCATCATGCATTGCTTAACAATCCCAGACTCAGATGTGACTTTAGGTAGGCTGTCTGACAGAAAAGTTAGATTAAATGGATTTGTATTTTTGAGGGGTTAACAGGGTTTTTTGATGTCAGATTCTCAGCTATGGACCTAGAAAGGGAGAAGAAAAGATATTCCCCCCCATTTATTTGTATAACAGAATAGTGGCCAAACTACTAGCTTCTTTGGTTGCTCCTGGGAGGTCTTTGAATACAAGCTTCTCTTTCACTTTATTCCTCTACACTGTCTAAGCCAACTGCTGTAGAGTTGATCTGGAATGTCCTTCGGAGGTTCCTGTGTTAAGTTGGGGTTCTGATCCAGGCACCTTCAGGAGGTGACAGAACTTCTAAGAAGTGGGCCCGGTGGAGCATCTTTAGGTTATTGGGCCCAGATTGCACCTCACAACTGGCCTCTTCCTCTGCTTTCATTTCCTGGTCACAAGAACAATGGTGTTGCAAGGCTGTACTCTCTCACTATGGTGTGTGGCCTCAATTACCATGGGCCATGGCCATAGCCTGCAACTTCCAGAACTGTGAGCTGACAGAAACCTCTTTTCTTCTAAGTCTTGACAAACTATGTTTGCTACAGTGACGGGAGACTGGCTAACACACCGAGGAAGCCCTGACATCCCCTCACTGTCTCTCGTATGCCCGAATCAGTCCTCCCAGCTGTGCTGGTTGCTTCAGAGCCCAGACTCCCATTGCCCAGCCCTCTTTCCTTCTAACACTACTTGATCTGATCAGTGACTATGTATTTCTTGATGTGTGCTTTGTAGGCACTACTCTCAATCCTGCCACTGCTGTGTACGGTGTAAACAGGGAGTGACGTCACCCTTGCTCCTGCTTACTCTCCAAGTAAACGAGAAAGCAGAAGCAGAGAGAACTTAGACTATTTGACCAGTTTTGCAAGGAAATGGGGGACAGAGTTCCTTTGTTTTGCCCTCCTTGTTGGGGATGCCCCCTTTCCAACCTTTTTATAGTTTTTGGGCTTTTACTGGTCTGTGGATGGAGAAGGCTTGTTTTTGTTGTCAAGGTTTTCTTTTATGAGTCCTGAAAGCCTAGTAAACATGACTTTCTTTGGACTTGTCCTTTAAAATTAAAACCAGAAAATTTAGACACTATTAATGTGACAGGCATTTGCAAGCATCAATCCACCTCACTGCAGTCTCTGGGCACATGACAGTAATATAACTTCACCCGATTATAGCCACACAAGAAACTGACAGCCCGATGCCCCGGGAACAGAATCTTACAGCTAAATTCCCCATTTTGTAGATTTATGAAAATTTCCCTCCTATCATCAAAAAGAAGAAATCACGTGAGAATATTATTAGCCCCTCCTGTCTATTGATCTCATATTGACATGCAGTCAAACCTGTCTGGGATAAGCCAAGGATAGACCAGCAGATGAAATGAAAAAGGAATAAAATATAGCACTTTAATTGCATTTGTGGCCAAGGGACCTGCATTATCCTGCAAGCAGCGTGTAACAGTGTACTTCATGTTCTGTGATTTACCTTGCTGATAATTGCTTTGCACTCCTAATAAATTAACCCACAGAAAATCCATTCATCTGCATCTTCTTTTTATGCAGAGCTAGAGGCAGAAAGGACCAGTATAGCAATTTGAGTGGCAATCACGCACTGATTGTGGGGAGAAAGCAGCATGGTGAGAGTCTCAGGCAGGCTGAAAGCCTTTCTTTGTAAGAAAAGGGGAAGGAAGAAAAGAAGAGTGGGCTTTGGCTAATTAAGTTCTGGTTTTTGTCTTATTCGCTATGGAGAATGTATTATGTTCGAGGTCAAAACCTTTCGTTTAATAACCGTACATTTCTTGTCGGAAATTTTCTTTTCATATCATTAACTTATTTCCTTTAAATATTCATAGGAATTTCTCATTGTTATGCTTACAGTTCTTGGGGAGAAAAGAATGTGTAAATATGTTATCGAGTTCCTATAAGGTTCTTCCCTTAAATATTATCCCATGCTAAGTCTCATGTCCAAAGCTGCCCAGGATTTTTTTTTGGGGGGGGAGATTCCGTAATGTAAAGCATTTTTAATGCTCCATGTACTTTTGTTTGAATGTTTTGTGGGCTCTCCATTCCGTGGGTTCTGTGCCTGCTTTGATATTACTTAGCCGGTTTGATGCTCACAGTCAACACTGTGGTATGCAGAGAATGCTGAGTGAGCCAGTACTTTGGTTTCCTCCCTGCTATTAAACCAGGCATACCCTTGACCACAGATTTTCACCTTTCTGAATCTGAGTTTTCTTCGTCTTAGTAAAAGGGTGTGATAGGAGGGTCCTCGGGCTCTTTCCAGATTCACTAATATGCAGAAAGCAATATTGTGAGTGACCAAGGGTCACAGAGGCAGGCGGTAGGACACAGGCAAGAATGGGTTGTGGCAATCTACTAACATGATACAATGACTGACCATGCTTCAGGAACCACCTGGAAAAAAAAAAGCTGTCTTATATAGTCCTTCAAAGGCCCCTGAGATGCATTAGTGAGCTGGCAAAAAAACCAAGACTTTCTTCAGTACAGGGTTACCAGAAGAAAAAAAAACAAAAAACAGAAGGAAATGCAGTCAAATTTGAATTTCAAATAAGCAACAAATAATTTCTTACTATGATTATGACCAGGCACATTTATGACTAAAAAGCCCATATGTTTATCTGACATTCAAATGTAATGGGGCATCCTGTATTTTTCTTGCTAAATCTAACAAGCTGTTCACAGGCTAAGGACTGACTGAGGGGCAGGTATCTGGAGATGCAAACACCACTCATGATGTTTTTGCCATGAAGGTGTTTGATGCATCCAGCTGACATCCAGCCCCCCGGCTTTACATTCTTACAAGCTGGAGACCCACTGGGTACACCAGAGACCACAAAGGCCACATGCCTGTTGTGTAACTACCCAGAGTTAAAGCTAGCCCTTGTTCTGACTGTGTGTGTATGTATAAGCACTGTCAGTAGCAGTATAATCCTGACCCCAAGCCCACTGCTAGTCATCAAAAAGAGAGGATGTTAACTCCAGGAATTCGTATCTGAATTTTATACCTGGATGGTCCCAATAACCTCAAGCCAATAATGTTTAAGGTGAATAATGCAATTATGCAACTAAGTATCAAGGAAGACAACAGTGAGTCCCTTGATAAAAATCCCACATATAACCTAGACATCAAGGACCAAAGTGCAGCACTTATGGTCCTTGGTCTTTGCACCGTTATGACAAACTACCTGACAGAAATGCTTACAGGGAAGAAAGGTTATTCAGAGTTTTAGCTGGTTGTCCTTGGTGCATTGACTCACTGTCCATGGTGAGGGAGCTCATTATGGTGAGGAAGCATGTGGGAGGGTCTACTCATCTCATGTTAGACTTCTCCTCCTCTTCCCTTCTCTCCCCCTCCCCTCCCCTTCCCTACTTTCCTCTCCCCTCCTCTCCCCTCCCCTCTCCTCTCCTCTCCTTTTCACATCAGGCTGTTCACACCTGCCTATAATTTCAGTTCCAGAGGATGGAATACCTTCTTCTGGCCTTCATAGGCACTGTACATGCATGTTGCACACAAAAACACAGAGACACAGACACATACACACACACATAAGCATATACACACATGGCCTAGGCAGACAACACACAGACACAGAGAGACAGACAGACAGACACACACACATACATACAGACAGACATACACACATACATATACCAGGCAGACAAGACACAGCCATAGAAGAAGTTGTGTGGTTTATGAAGAAATCCAAATATGCCCGGTGACAGTAGTTTCCAAAAAAAATGCAACATATAACCACAGTGAGGTTTCACACTCTGCTGACACACAAATATGAGGTTGACCAAAAAATGATCCCTGGGGAGTTTGAGGGGAGCAACTGTGACCTTTACACACTGCCGTAGAAGTGTGCATTGGTCCAAGTACTTCACACTGGTATTAGTCACCTGGCAGACATCCCCAGAATCAGCACGTTTACTTGTTGACGCTCATCTCCAGGGAAGCTCTTGAACAGAAGCATCTTTAGCATGGCAACTTTGTGCCAGCAAAAACAAAACAACAAAAGAAAACAAAACCAAACAAACAAACAACAAAAACCCATAAGCAATGCTAATGCCCTTTGCAGTGAACACAGAGCCAAAGGTTCTGACAGTGCACAAGAGATAAGTGTGTGTGCACAGTTAATAAAATAATCAGTCCACGACACATGCCTACATCATAACTTACTGTTGCATGTGCAATATACATACAGTTTTACAGGCCAATTAATTTTTTAAAATGAATTATAGCCAGAAACTACAGGGAAAATTTGTAATAATAACTAGAAAACAAATCATAGAGAAATAGAGATGAGCACATGGACTAAACATGCACAAGGAAGGTCTGAGCACAGGTGAAACTACAAGGAGAGCAAGAGTAAACTCCAAACATTGGCCCCTGAGTTAGGAGAGACAGGGGCCTGCTGCTGCTGGGAACAAGGGCTTTAATTGCAGGGTTAATAGATACACGTTCATTTTACTCTCACTCTTAATATTGTAGACACTTGTAATTGTTTCTTTGAATCAATTTGGTACTCAATAAAGAACAGTTTTACAAATATGCTGATGTGGGATTCCTCTGTATGCTGTGAATATGTTTTATTACCATTGGTTAATAAAGATTCTGCTTTGGCCAATGGTAGGGCAGAATATAGCTAGGCGAGAAAACTAAACTGAATGCAGAGAGAAAGAAAGCAGAGTCAGGCAGACGCCATGTAGCTGCTGAAGGAGAAAGACGTCAAAAACTTACCGGTAGGCTACAGCCTCGTGGTGATACATAGATTAGTAGGAATGGGTTTATTTAAGATGTAAGTGCTAGCGAGAAATATGCCTGAGCCGTCAGCCAACCAGTGTTGTAATTAATATAGTTTCTGTGTGATTATTCGGGTCTGGGCGGCTGAGAAACCAATGTGCAGTCTCCTTTTACAATATGCACTAAAAGTCAGATATTTGGTACTTTCTGCAGGGCTTATTTTTGGGAGCCACACATGATAATTGGAGTTGCTAGAGTTTGTATATTCTAGAACAATTACTCACACATGGGTGCACACTCCGCGGCTGTACCCGGTTGTTGGCCTTGTGTTATCCAAGGCAGGCATTTGATTGCTTCTCAGGTTTAGGCCCACTGTATTCCTGGGAATGAAAACCGTTAGCTAAGGCTGGAGTTAGGAAAAACAACTTGTGGTGCAAATGTGCAGAGAACGTGCTTCTGAGAAAGCTACCACTGGGGCAGTGAGCATAGTGTAGAGGTTAGAGGTGCAGGCTTAGGGCCGGAAGAGGCATGTGAGATTTGGCCCTGACTCTAACTTGTATTTAATAATCTTGCCTGTAGAGCACTGAGTCTCATTCTCTCTTTTCAAAATTTCTGTCTTCTGTAGAACTTTAAAAAAAAGATTTATTTTATTTTTAATTATGTTTTTATGCATGTGCTGTGTATGAGTATGGACATATGAATGCTGATGGGGTCCAGAAGGGGGTGTGGGGGTCCCCCAGAACTAGAGTTACCGGCAGTTGTGAGCCTCTTGATTGGGTGCTGGGAACTGAACTCAAATCCTCTGCAAGAGCAACAGTGCTTTTAACTTCTGAGCTATCACTCAGGAGTACAGAGGATTTTATGAGCTGGTATAGAAAGACGATTGATCAGCTGCCTTGATGAACTCAGTATCAGATAAATGACAGCTGTCAACAATATTGCAAAGTGCTAGCAAATGGTAAGAAAGATGGAAAATTGGTCCACAGAGCTCCTGGAAGACGCAAGTCATCCTGCTGCTTATGTGTTAGCCTAACAACTACCTGACATCATTTATAAAAAACAAAAGCAAAAACCCAAACACAGTATGGTTCACGTAGTGCATGATTCTAGAGGTTCCAGTCCATGGCTTGTTGGTTCAGGGTCTGTGGAAAGGTGCGTGACGGAGCAAAACTGCTCATCTTATGGCAGTGCGCATGCGTGTGTGCACATGCGTGTACATGTGCACATGTGCATGTATTTGTGTACACGTGTGTGTGTGTGAAAGAGAGAGAGAGAAAGAGAGAGAGAGAGAGTTCAGAGTCCTTCAATCCTATAGGAATTTGACTGCCTCCCAATAGAACCACACGAGACCAAGTCCTTGACATGTGGACCCCTGGGAGAAAGCCTAGAACCAAGTAGGGCAGCTTTATAACAATGTGAAGCTCAGGTTAGAATCACAGCTCAGTTGGTAGGGTATTATCTCGCAGACGTGGAGCCTTGAGTCCTTTTCTAGAATCCGTTTGAAAAGCCAGGCATGGGTGGCATGGGCATGTGCCTTCAACCCCAGCACCGAGGAGACAGACACAGGTGGATCTTTGTCAACCAGCTGGTCTAGCTTACGGGGTGAATTTGAGGCAAGTGCCACTTGCCTTAAAGACCATGCCTTAAAGAAGAGAGGGTGGATGGTGCCTGAAGAATGACATGCAGGGTTGTCTTCTGGCCTCCATGTGCACCTGCACACACACACACACACACACACACACACACACACACACG
>LOJH01039244.1:0-14885 GCA_001685095.1 Ellobius talpinus | reverse complement strand
AATAGAGGAGAGGGTGCCCAAACTGGCCTTGCCCTATAGTCAGACTGATGAATACCTTAAATATCACTATAGACCCTTCATCCAGCAACTGATGGAAACAGAGGTAGAGACCTGCATTGGAGCACTGCACGGAGCTCCCAAACTCTAGTTGAAGAGTGGGAGGAGTGAGAATAAGAGCAAAGAGGTCAAGACCATGATGAGGACACCCTCTGAAACAGTCTACCTGAGCTAATGGGAGCTCACCAACACCAACTGGACTGGGAATGATCAAGCATAGGACCAAATTAGTCCCTCTGAATGTGGTTGACAGCTGTCTGGCTGGGGCAGACTGAGGGGCCACTGGCAGTGGCACCAGGATTTATCCATATTGCTTGTACTGGCTTTTTGGGAACCTATTCTCTTTCAATGGATACCTTGCTCAACCTGGATATAGTTGGGAGGGTCTTGGACCATCGCCAAAGCAACATGCCTTATCTTCTTTGACGAGTGGATTGGGGTGGGGTGGGGGAGAAGTTGGAGGGAATGGGAGGAGGGGAGGGAGTGGGAAGTGGGATTGGTATGTAAAATGAAAAAAAGATTGTTTTCCTTTAAAAATAAAAAATAATTAATTAATTAAAAATGCTTGCTTTGATTAAGTTGGCCATGATGATTTGGGTCAGTTTTCTGGCTCCATGCACAGATGTTTGGTTGCACCTTTTGTGGCCAGGCTCCAATTCAAGTCCCACACTTTGTTCTTTCGGCTCACATTCTTTTTGATTTGTTCTTTAGCTTAGAAGGGGGTTGGTTTTATGGTTCATGACTTTCGTGGTTGTTTTCTGTAGTTCTATGAGAAATAGCATTGGTATTTTGATGAGGTTACACAAATTGTGGATTTCTTTGGTAGTGTAGCATTTTGACAGTGCTGATCACCCCCCAGGAATGCACAGACTCATAATGCCTGCATCTGTCCTCCACCTTATTCCTCACTGATTGGGAATTGTATCCCTCCTGTTAAATTTAATTGTGAAGTATTTCTTTTTTGGAAGCAACTATAATTCAGATGTTTTTATTCCCATTTTAGGAATTGCTATTGATATATGGAACTAGTTTTTCATTTAAAAAAGTAAAAAAAGGAAGGAAGAAAGGAAGGAAAGAAGGAAGGAAGGAAGGAAGGAAGGAAGCAAAACCCACCTGTGCCTATATCCTTGAAGAGCAAGCATATTCATAAACTTAATCAGGAAGCATAGTAAACATGATCACTTAATATGGTGAAGTTCTATTACTCTCAACAATGCAAGGAAGGTTCAGCATATGCAAATCAACCAATCAACCACGCTAACAGGATGAGGAATAAAGACCATACCAACATCTCAATAGATGAGATAAGAACACATTTGAGAAAATTCAGCATCCATTCAAAATAAAGGCCTCAACTAGCAATTTACAGAAAAAATGTACCTAAGACAGCTTGCTTCCCCTGAGTCAACAAACATTGTACAGAGCGAGAAAGAGCTGAAAGCTCTCTGACTAGTGTCTGGAACAAGGGAAGGATCTGACTTTCAGTGACGTCTTTCTTGGAGGGTCTGGAGTCCTGAGGCACAGATGCCTGTCAGATACATGAACTGGGAAAGAGGTCAAAATGTCAGCGTCTGCATATAGTGTGGCGCTACATGGAGAAAACCACAACAAACCCATTTATACTATTAAATTGTTTTTGCCAAAGTTGAATTCTAAACATTGTTTCTATTTTGACTTATAAACCTTTGATGTCGGAACAGAGCTTTGTTTTTTTTTCAACTTTGTTAAAGTTGAATTTAACATTTTTTCCTACTATTTACTGCTTAAGTCTCCCTCAGCATCAGCCTAGAGCCAACTTCTCCCTTGATAAACACCCTTTACATCATTGATAGAATCATGTAAGAATTATTCTCAATTGTGTCTTTTGTTCAGAAGACTATTGTGGCCTTCTCCCCACCATTCAAGTGTGGGTCTCACCGACCTGGGTGTTTCTCTTCCCGAGAGACAACTCCAAACGACAGTGGATGTGTTTTGAAGCTGTTCCATAAAAGAAGGGCACCCATTCAGAGGAGACTTAAACAGGAGTGAAAGTCTGAGTGCCCTGTGAGTGCTTTGAGGTGGCTATCACACACTCCCTGAACAGTGGCTCTATGAACTGGGGTTCTGAGGAGGATGAGGAAGAGGCCATGGCTTTCCTACCTTTCCTGTTTGCAACCCTTGTTTTCCTTTATCTCCTCCTTTTTGCACTGGAAACAAAATGAATTAAATAATTCAACCTCCATCAAGTCCTTATTCATTAATTTCACCTTTTTAAATAAATATACAATCAATTTTTAAGAGTACTTCATGGAAAGGATTTCGAATCATTGGACTTCAGACTCCATTCACATGCATAGCTTTTTGAAGGTGTCAAGAAATAAAACTTGAAAAAAGCTTTGTGGAGACTTAACCCACGTAAACATCCTGAGTCTGGCATCAATGCATCTTTGGATGGAGCTGCAAGATATAAAAAGTTGACTCGAAATTTTAATAGCAGAATTATAAAAAATAGTCTTTATGAGGTAAACTAAACTGGCATGGAGTAGGCACCGACCTTTGCAGGGACTTTGCTTGCATTGTGGCAGATTGTGTTAGAGTCTGTTTCTCAGCCATTGCCAAGTGAATTAACTTGCCTTGTAGTAAGCCTTACATCTAAAGAGACTGTCCATAGGAAACCCAATGAAGAATTAATTAATACCATTATGTAGTATTCACCTTTAGACCTGAAGTCAGAGTTTCTGCTCTCACTCCAGCATTCTAGCCTGAAGCACAAACACACTGCACTGATTTCATTTCATGCTCATAGGCAAACATCAACCTCGAGAAGAACACTTTGGAGGGAACTTGAGCAGAATATGAAACCTTCACACCAAACATTTATGTTAAAAATAAGTGAGATAATTTAGAATGACCCCAACCTCAAGAAATCACAACAGATCTAAGACAGCCTTGATGACTTATTCAAGCAACAAGCCAATGATAAGCCCGGAGGTGGTGGCACACACCTCTGATCCTTGTCTAAGGGAGGCAGAGACAGGTGGATCTCTGTGAATTCCAGAGCAGCCTGGTCTACAGAGTGAGTTCCAGACGCCAAGGCTACATAGTGAAACTCTGTCTGGAAAAACAAACAAACAAAACAAATCAAGAAGAAAGAAGTAAAAGTTCCAGAATGTTACAGAATGAGAGATTATCATTCCTGCTTTGCATTTCTGTTAAACATGCAAAAATTATCATTTTGAAACCATAAAAAGTACATTCTAATAGCATGCTATTTCTTCCTCTTGTACATGCCAGTAGTAAAAGTCCATTTGTTCGTTCCTGGCTGCCCATCTCATGAAATAATCACTCAGAAACTATATTAATTGTAATACTGTTTATTCAATAGCTTAAGCATATTGTTAGCTAGCTCTTATATCTTAAATTAACCAATTTCCATTACTTTATATTTTACCATGAGGGTCATGGCCTACTGGCAAGGTTCCCATATGTCCATCTCCAGTGGCGGCTACATGACTTCTCCATGACTTCGCCTATTTTCTCCTCTTCTATTTGCTTCAAATTCCTGCCTTGCCCTATTCTGCTAAGCCACTGGCCAAAACACATTTATTCATTAACCAATAAAAGCAACACATAGACAGAAGGGCTTCCCACGCCAGGCACTGTTTTCTTTACCTTCTTTCTAGGGAATCCTCTGATCACAGAATGTTAGAATTTTCAAATCCAGCTCAGCCTCCCCTCAGCTAACATGCAACACTAACATCTGTCTCCTATGTCCAACCTTCAGTGCTCCTTTGTGATGACAACCAGACAGCTGTATCACCAAGAGCACGATGAACCCATATCTACTAATTCATTTTAAATGGGTGAGCCGACGTGCTACCCATTTGTTGAAACACGTGCAAGTGAGCCATGGCTTCTCTTATCTTTATGGAAGACCACTGAGAAATTCTAGCAATACAGCAGATATTTCAGATGAAGAGTTAGAAGCCTGGCCCACAACCAAATTACACATTTATTCACATTTCTTTTATGGGACTGACAAATGTTTCTTGGCCTACTATACAGCAATATTGAAAGATTTAGAGCTCTCACGAAGGAGACTTTGATCTAAATATGAATATTCACTGTAAAATTGCTTGGTCAAATGCCATTTTATATGTATTCTATTTATTTAGGCTCTCCCAAAATGTGTAATAGGAATTACAGAGGACACTGGCGCAATACTAAATCTTTACCCCTGTCTGAAACTCGTGTTAATGATTCAGTATGAAATTTTGAACTAGATTCAGAGACCAAAGAACAACATGGGGCCAACATGGGGTGTTTTCAAAACCAAGGGCTACAGGAGACAGATTAGGCTTACTTTAAAACACATAGATAATATTTGTGAATACACATATAAATATTTAAAATGAAATTATACCATTTGCAGTGTTAATACTACCCCGAAGATCCATAGACTCTTCAACAACAACAACAACAACAACAACAAAAGACCCACTTGCCAGGCATGAGAAACCTCCCTTTGAATCATGCAGAGGAGTCTAAGCCATTTCAGAAACAACACAGGTCATTGGCATTCTACTTGGTTGCTTCCTAGAATGTGAAGGTCAGCTGCCAATGCTGAAGACACCACATGCATTGGACACAGAACTTGGAGGAATCAAGCTGAAACTGAATTGGAAACTCCCAGAAGATTATTTTCATAGGACAGAAAGTAAGCTACCAGTTTATAAAAGCACTTAAAAGTCCTACCAGTGTGGATGTGTCAAATCTTACGAAGCTAAACCCCTATATTAAGAGCTACAGGTTATCACAGGCTTCTGAGGGAGGGGCAATCAGTCCTCTCCAGTGACCAGATTCCTGCTAATTCAGCCAGTCCTAAGTGGTCAGGAACAACACTAAATGAACTCAGTAGGTTGAATTTATATAGACACCTGTGTGTGTGTGTGTGTGTCAGTGCTCTCTTTGTGTAAATATTTAAAGTAGAAGAGGATATGAAGTTGAGAGGGAGTGAGAGAACACAGGAAAACTTGGAGAGGGGGTAGTAGATAAAATTATGTAAATAAATACTCTATGTGAAATTTTCAAAAATTAATAAGTTAAAGTTGATTTTCCAGAAGTATTTGTAATAACCATTTCCCCAGTTTATTTTGTTTATATTCCATTTCCATTAAAAACAACATATGGAAGTATAAAAAAATCCGTGGGGGAAAAAAGTTAATTGATGCACTGAAGGTAATAGAATTTCCCCAAAGTAAAGCTAAACCAGACGTTGAAGGGCTAGACATTGTACAGTCTGCAGCCCGAGTCCATTTGATAACTCGTGTGACTCAGCATGAGAATCAAACACAGCTCCATTCTTTTTCTGAAGCCTTCATGGGATAAGCTATAAATAACACCAGTGTGTGCTTCTGTCCTTGGAAATACACTCTGTAACATTCTGTTTTCCACAGAATGTTCTCTGCTAAGAACCTACATATCTCTAAGAACATCCCTAAGGGATACAGTGAACAAGTAGAATCTCTCAGTATTCTACAGAATTGCTTCTGAATTTAACTGCGTTTTAGCTAAAAAAAAAAAACAGATATTAATCACTATATTTTAGAACTCAATAATTCAAACTCCATAATTAGGAAGTCATTTGATGTTGGAAAGTAGTACATAATTTTATACATTAATTCCAAATAAAATAAAGCAAGAGCCTCTGATAAATCAAATGTTAGTTTAGAAATCATAACATGCACTGAGCTGATAATTTACAGGTGTTTGATATTAGGTGAAAATCAGACTCAAAACAAAGACTCCATTTGAATGTGAATGGTAAGGCATGAGGTCTAAAGTAATTACTCATTAAACCTCTTTATACCTGAGCAAAGGCTCTGAATTACAAAACAGGCTCACCCTGTATTCATATAAATGTCAGACAAATGGGTGTAGAGGGGCCTTTAAGGATAATTCAGCTGTTTAGTCAGCAGGGCAAAGAGCACCTCCATTAATTCTGTTAGAGACAATAATAAGACAATCTGTATGAAGCTGCTGGAAGGAATGTGGCTGTGATTTGTTTTAGCCAGGTAGAATATCTCCACAAAAATGTTATTTCTTCATGATTACGAGATGGCACATCACTACGTGGCTTGCATGTGACATCCGCTCACTACCCAGAGGGTTATAAAGTCACACCTATAAACACATATGTGCTAACTTCACAACGTGTAAGGGAGAGAGACCCTGTCACTTCCATGAACACTAAGCTCAGAGAGACTGTCACCTGAAGTAATCAGGGAAGGATGCAAGTGTTCTTGTTTAATTACGCAGGAGAGTGGTATTTAGCACTTCAATGTTTAAAGTCTTATGCCAGTATAAACCAGTGCATTTAGGATGCCTGGTGTCTAATAGAGGGAAAATGATTTATTTTCCTCTTTGGTGAGAAATAACTGAACTGAATTTACACTAAGCATCCTATAGATTGCATTATAATTATTCTTATTCAATTATCCAATCAGTGAAAGCCCCCAAAGGTGGGCATAGTGATTCTAAAAGACCCATTTTCCGCTTAGAGTATAGTGTCAACCTAAGCAAACCTCGAATCTTAGAGTATAGTGTCAACCTAAGCAAACCTTGTATCTTAGAGCATACTGTCAACCTAAGCAAACCTCGTATCTTAGAGTATAGTGTCAACCTAAGCAAATCTCGTATCTTGAGTATAGTGTCAACCTAAGCAAACCTCGTATCTCCCTCATATTCTGAAATTATTGGTAGCTACATGAGTGATGGGTCTGCATTAATACCAGATATGCATTAATGGAAGAATAAACACTCCAAAACTCTTTTCATCTGTGAGAACATTTTCACCTATAGCAGTGGTTCTCAACCTTTCGGCCGTGACCACTTTTGTGGTCAAATGACCCTTTCACAGGGGTTTTCTAAGACCAAAGAAAACATGGATATTTACATTACAATTCTCAACAGTAGCAAACTTAAAGTTATGAAGTAGCAATTAAAATAATTTTATGGCTGGGGATCACTACAACATTCCGAACTGTCTTAAAGGGTCAAAGCATTAGGAAGGTTGAGAACCACTGAGAGCATTAGGAAGGTAGAGACACGAGAGTATCTATTTGCTTGCTTCAATGTATGTTTGAAATTTTCTAAATTTCATTGGTGTTTACAGTTTTCTCTCTCAGTGATAACACTCATACTCTCATACCCTCACACACTTACCCACATGTGAGCTCACACAATGCTCCTGAACAGAAACATGATTAAAATTTAAAAGAATTATTCTAGTAGATTCAATTTAAAACTTTAAACACTATTTGGGCTATTACTATACTTCATTTGACAAGAAAGATTCCTTTTACTTTAAGCAAATACATGTCTTTGGCTTGGACAGCTTTCTTGTTCTATCAATTTATATT
This sequence comes from Ellobius talpinus, assembly GCA_001685095.1. NCBI lineage: Eukaryota > Metazoa > Chordata > Mammalia > Rodentia > Cricetidae > Ellobius > Ellobius talpinus. The sequence goes on along the minus strand of LOJH01039244.1, from coordinate 7,428 downwards.
TAATTGGAAGGAATGAAGCAAGGCACATGGCTGACTAAGTGTAAAGATTGCTGTCGTATTATAATTCCACAGATATTTTCTTCCTTCATGGGCTAGTCTGGACGTGTCACAAACCTGTCACGAATGACAAACAGGTTAAAGACCATGTCATTTCTATGTAGACCCTCTCTCAAGTCATGCTTCTGATCACTGAAATAAGGTTAGCCTGGGGAGGGGTGGAGTAAGGTTGAGTGCAGAGTCCTTGCGGCAGGGAAGTGAAATACCCAGCAAGCCCCTCTTCTCAGTATCGAGCCAGTCAGATTCTCTTCTGTCACTACAGTTCCTCAAAGCTGTTGGGGTTGAGGTCTGGATCTTGGGGACATATTCTGACCCTGGCTCTAAGAGACAAATCACTCATGGGTAAGTTTGAGAAGATGGACATGTCCCCTTTTTGAACCTGGCTTACAGGATCTCACCAGGCACAAATCCTTCTGATTTAGCAATTATGTTCCACCATTTTCTAAGAATAGTCGTGAAGGGAAAGGGACAACTAGAAACTATGAAATTCATCTCACTCCTGTTTCCAGTAAGTATGTTCTAATACAGAGATCGTCAACACAAGCCAAATCAACTCTAAATTGCTGTTTCATATCTTGGTTAAGATTTGCAAAAAGCATAAGGTAAGAACATGCAAACATGATGCTTCTTGTTGTCATCATCACCTTCAGATGCAGATGAATTGGAGGATCCAAAGCACCAACGTTTCTGACCATGCTAAGAACATCTGTACGTGACAGAGAAAAGCGAAAGATGAGGTTGATCGTTTACATAGACTTAGGTCCTTCCTGCTTGTTTTATGTTAGATAATGTCTCACTGTGTAGCTATGACTGACCTGGAACATACTATGTAGTAAAAGATGCCTTCCAACTCGTACCAGTTCTTTGCCTCGGAGTACTGGAATTCTAAGTACAGCCACTAAGCCTTACTACTTTTAAATAAATTTTAAGACTGCTTCAGAATAGTTGCAGATGACTTGAGCCACAAATTAATAATTTTTAAGTTTATACATGATTTTTTAGGTTTATGCTTCATGCATTTCATGCATGCCTATGTTGCATTTTGTTTAACTTCTCCCTTCCTCTCATCTCTCTCTTCCATCTCTACCAGCCTCCCTCCTCTCTATCAGATTTTTGATTCTATCTGCATGCCTGACCTTAGTTGGTGTAAACTAGCAAGCTGTGCACCACTCCTCCCTTCGAAGGATGGGTGCATTCTTTTTAAGTGTCTTCTCTGAAGGCCACCGTGCAAATTCTCTTTACATTCTCCCTGGGACTTCAAAGACCTTCCTACCTCAAATAGCTTTGTAGAGAGCACCCCCCTTTACCCCAGATTTGACACTCCTCTGAATGTACTGTGTTGTGTGCTCAGTGGCCTGATGCTCTAGCTCCTTGCTAGGTGCAGATGCTACACAGTCTCTAGGAAGACAGCCAGCTATGAGACTTAGTCTAATAAAACAAGAAATATAGCTTAGATACAGGTCTACCATGGACCTGGAAGGTTAATGGCAGGAAGGAGAGGGTTATCAAGGATTCTCCATCTTTATAGCAATAGCCAGGAGGACGAAAGGGAAGCAGGACCTCCCAAATTCCTCATGCAAGACAAAACTGGAGCAGGACCTCCCAATTTCCTTATGCAAGAAAAGTCTTTGAGAGTTCTCTTTGGCACCTCATCTTAGTTCCAGAGAGAACAAAACACACTTGCTGGCATCCAGAGAAAGGCAGATATGCTGCTGCCTGACTCCTTGACCTGCAGAAAGAAGACATACTCTAAAGAAATTGTCATGACTAGTTAAAACATATCCCCATATCCCAGTGAGCGTTGGGTCTGCAGGAAGGTTAGAATACTGCTGCATTGGACCTTGGATTCCAAATTTCATTGAATTCCTTCCTTGTTTAACTTTATTATGCAAAGCTGTATTGAATACTTTCTGACACTCTCCAAACACAAGAGTACAGGGATGAACAAAACAAGGGTTCTGTCTTCACTTCTCATAGTGCTGGAAAGTTTCCAAAGAAGAAAATCCAAAGTACTTTTAATAAGCTCGTCTATTAATTGAGTGTTGGCTATATGCCAATCTTTTTTGTGAAGTTACATTGTTCTGTAGAATAGCCGAAGACACTGAATTGTCAGTATCGAAGTTCTCCATTTGCCTAAGAGGATAATGACTGAAGTCAGAGCCCTTCCAGGTTTCAAATCAGAATGGACATCTGGGAGCTGCTCATCAGATCTGCTTTTAACTCTGTTGACAGAGGTTTCCGTCCTGCCTGGTCCCACAGCAGTTCAGTCCCAAAGAAACACACAGAGGCCTACATTAATTATAAACTGGCTGGAATATTAGCTCAGGCTTCTTATTAGCTAACACTTACATCTTAACCCATAATTACTGTCTGTGTTAGCCATGTGGCTTCTTACATTTTATCAGTGAGAAAATGAAAGGCCGAGTCCCGAGTCTCTGTGCTTAGTCATTGTGCAAAGAGTATCTTATGAACAACTGAAAAAAAAACTCATTATTCATTTAAGGACTGGTATGTCCACTCAATCATACTACAGGCCCATGATGCTTGATTGACAGTCTTGAGCAAATATTTGGTTGTTGTGGTTGAAATGCCCTTTGGGGTATCATTTTGTTCAGAGGAAGCTCTGGTGTCCATTTCAGCTGCAATCTGACATCCTGCAGCAGTGACGGTCCTCAGGGTCATCAGCTCCTCACATCACAGCTCCTAACGCATAGATGATGAGTGTAAAAAAGCAATCACCAATCCAAGTGGAAGGGAACAAATGTCAACATTGTGAAGATCCACTGCATTCAGATGATGCATCCAGAAAATGCATCAATCACATAGTGGGTCTACTTCCTGTGAAAGCTTTGGTGTTCAATGTGAAGGCTTTGGTGTTCAATGAGCCAACGTGAGGTCAAATCCTGACCCTACCATTTGCCAACTGGTTAAATTTTCATGCAGCTTGTATGAGTTTCATTCCTCCACTTGTCATACAAAGTTGTGAGAATTCCCCTGGGGCAAACAATGAACATGACAAACTCTTCTGCATTCCACAGTGCATCATTTTCCTAGCTCCACAATTTAGATCTTTACTCAGAGATGACCCACGGCCACTGGAGACTTGAGAGCCCCATGATCAAAGTGTGGGATTCCACCTGAATCCAGAATCAAGTCCTGCTGTCCCGCAGCCTTGTAATCCTGTGTCTAGTCATGTAGTAGGACATCAAGAAAGGAAGACCTGTGATCCCATTTGGCTTAGAGAAATAGCTCCATGGTGTTAACAGATGCAGTGTTAGGTTTAAATCACTGAAGGGGAAATGACCAGCAATACAATACAGGTGTTACCCTATCACCTGTTTCCATTGGCCACATTCCACCCTTCCCTTGTTCCCTCCTTCCTTCACCCAGCTTCCTATTCCCCACCTTCTGTCTTCTGCCCCTATTCATAATACTTTCCAACAAGCTCTTTTTCTTTGGGCTATGGAGTGGGATATTCTAGGTTTCAATCCTGCCACCAAAGTAATTAATTCTGTGACTTCATAAGTTACTTAAGCTCTGCGCCTCAGTCCTTGGCAGACCAATCTCCAGAAACAGCAGCATCTCGCACCAAGGATTACATTAAGAACAAGTGAGGGACTGTGCAGTTTATTTCAGGAACTGCAGATGTATAGCTCAGGACATGTTAGCTTTAAGATGTACTCTTCGCACTGTTAAATAGTTGTATTATTTTGATACCTATTTCAAGGAGAGACATTTTGGAGGAATAAATGAGAAAACTAGGGGAAAAACTCAAGATGTTTTGAAAAGCCCTCTGTGGCTTTTAAAGAGACATTTTAGTCAATACCCAGACCAAAAGCCCCATAAAGAGAAAAACAAACAAATGGACAGGAGATTTTGTATATGACAGGAAGTGGAAGGAAATGTGTCTTGGAAGAGAACTTGGTGTGCACAGGCAGTTTCTGTGAGGTTCTTAGGGGTACAATCAAGTCCTTTAGTGATATGGAATTCTCCTCTGTATGCTGTGAATATCATAGGTTAATAAAGAAACTGTCTTGGCCCTACACAGGAAATAGAGGTAGGCGGGGGAAACTAAACCGAATGCTGGGAGAAAGAAGGTAGAGTCAGAAAGAAGACACAGAGCTGCTACCAGAGACAGACGTGCTAAAACTTTGCTCATGGTGATGCACAGATTAATGGAGATGGGTTAAATTAAGATACAAGAGTTAGCCAGAAATATGCTTAAGCTACTGGTTAAATAGTATTTCAAACAATATAGTTTCTGTGTGAATTTTTGGGGGTCTGAGCAGCCAGCAACCAACAAGTGACCTCACCTAACACTTTAGGGCCTATATTTTGAGCAGGTTCTATTGTTCTTAAAATGGCTTTATTTAATTGTTGATACTTTCAGTTTTGCCATTCTTTGTTATCCTTAAGCCTCTCAACCTGTAGAAGGTGCCCCCTCCTAGTGAGCATGCCCCAGTCAGGATGACTACCATAGGGAAAAACAATGAACATACCAAACGTCCAACAGACATGGCTGCAATCTCCAAATTATGCATCAGTTAGGATTTTAATTTACCGAAGCTGTTTCCTTAATTCTATAGGCTTTGTTCACAGATGGCAATATTTAAATTTCAGAGTTAACATGAAGTGGTAAGAGGAAATATCTTGGTAGTGTGATGCCACCAGTAATCTGGAACCATGCAAACTCAGCAATTAAACTTGACAACTCCTGAAAACATTTAAATCCCACAGATGCAATGCCACCATCCCAAAGTGGGATCAGACTGAGATGTGCATTCTGTTACTTCTCTCATCTGTTCTTTCTTAAGGTAGAACACAGCAGAATGGCACATCAAGACCAGAAAGTCAAAAACTTAGTGAATATCTGGATGCCAGGTGCAAAACCCTGACCCTGTCAAGGAGGGATACATCCAATTAGACTGACTTCATGTCACTGTGTGGTTTTCTTATTTATGATTAAAGAAAATCAACAGCATAGATCCAATAACGTCATGACTTTTAAAATGATTTAACAACATTTTTCTCCAGAATTATATCCCTAGATTTATTTAAAAATATGCTTTTATTCACCATTCCATGAAAATGCTATGGTGGTTTGAAAGAAAATAATGCCTTGTAGACAGAAATTTCTGTCCTGCCTGGTCCCACAGCCATTCAGTCCCAATAAAATACACAGAGACTTATTATATTAATTATGAACTGGTTGGCCTAATAGCTCAGGCTTATTATTAACTGGCTTTTACAAGTTGAATTAACCCATAATTCTTGCCTGTGTTAACCACGTGGCTTGGTACCTTTTATCAGTGCAGCATTCTCATCTTGTTTCCTCTGTAGCTGGCTTGCGAATGCAGACTGAGCCTTTCATCTTCCCAGAATTCTCCTAGTCTGGTCACCCCACCTCTACTTCCTGCCTAACTACTGGCCAATCAGCACTTGATTAACCCAGTACCAGTGACAATTCTTTACAGGGTACAAGAGCGTTATCACACAGCAGGCCCCCAATGGGAGTGACACTATTAAGAGAGGTGGCCTTGGAGGAAGTGTGTCACTGTGGGGGCGGGCTTTGGGGTTTCTTTTGCTTAGCCTTCCCTCAGGGTGACTGCTAGTCAGCTTCCTGCTGCCTTCTGATGTCATGATGTAGCCAGCACCACATCTGCCTGCATACCAACATGCTCCTGAAAATAAAGGGAATCTCTGAAACTGTAAGCAAGTCCCCTCAATTAAATCTCTCCTTTGAAAGAGTTCCCGTGGTCATGGTGTCTGTTACTAGCAATAAAAACCCTAACTAAGACAAATACCATTTACATCCTGCAGGATCTCATCTCATCCCTAAGGTGTAAATCGGCTCCCTAGTCGCATTTCAAGGTCCTATGTAAGTTCCTTCCCAGACTTCCCTCAGTGAGGAGTGTGACCTGGACTGATCCAAATCAAGCCTTTCCCTGTACTGATCCAAATCAAGCCTTTCTTCTCCTAAGCTGCTTTTTTTTTATCACAGCAACAAAAAATAAAGTAGAAGAGAAATTGTGCCCCTCGCCGTACCCACTCCTTCACCCCTTTCTCTACCACTGGAACGTTCTTGTACAAGCCCCTCCTACTTCCATGTCTTCCTTCTCTGTGTGACCCTCTGAGATTAATAAGAGTTGCTTACCTGAGCATGAGTGGGGTGTTATTTAATGAAGAAGGATGCCTGAGTGGGGTGTTGTTTAATGAAGAAGGATGCCTATCACTGAAGAAAATAGCACCCCTCCCCCAAGGACTGATAATTGCCATTAGTCCCTCTGGACGTTCCTTATCTAGGATGAACAAGATGTAGTTTTATTTTTACTGATAGAGTAGATTTCATAAATCATAACATTAATGAACATCAATCTAATATCTTGTGAGACAAGGATTATTATTTTATTATTATTGAGCTGAATATACTAAGTTTCTCATCTGCTAGAATACTGCCACTGATTGCTAACAAGCTAACAGCATGCTAAGGAGCTCCCTGCAAGCTCCTAAGCCATTGATTATCTCTGCTGGCATAGTGCGTGCCAGAAGCAGACAGTGTAGTTAACTGGATTGTATGTCCTTCCTTTTGCAACTTGAATCAGACTCTCTGCCATATCCTGCCCTCTGGTCAAAGCCATGGTAACAGGCAGGATTCTTTGTCCACAGGTGGATGAGTCTTTTCACAAGGGGGTGTTGAACCTCATTGACCCCTAGCCCAGAAAATTTCAACTGCTATTGTATCTATTAATCTGAACAGTTGCAGAGATGCCAGATGGAAGAGCGGTTCACAGTCCCTCCCCATTGTTCTCTTGCTAATGCGAGTGGTAAAATTATACTGAGTTTTCTATTTTGTTCATTTCTGCCATGATAGAACTGAAATGGAAAGGGATAAAGAGTATATGGGATTATAAAAGCCTTTGTTAAAATAAATAAGCATCCACATGGTGACAGCAGGCATATTATTTTAAAGCATTTCTATAGAAAAAATTTCCATTGTGAATAATATTTAAACACATGCAAAAAAGTAATTGTACAGAGCCTTTCCCCACAGAAGTGTGGTTTGTCAGGCTCTCTGGGAATCAGAAGCCTTGCAGTCTGAGCTTCAGCCCACACCTTCCCTCACTTTACAGCTCTTTATAACAAGGAGAGAAAGACATGTTGAACATTGTAAAGAGGCAATAAAATAGCTTTTAAATAAAGAAATACATTATTGTGAAGTTGTGTAGGCATTGTAACTGGGAAATATTTCATGACATGTTGCTGTGTCTATTCATTTGTGGAAATGTTTGAAATTGCTCAAAAAGGCTTAGTTTCATGTTTTGGAGAATGGTTAAGTTTAGCATGACAGTTTGTCAAAAGAGGACAGTAAGG
>LOJH01039240.1:0-14886 GCA_001685095.1 Ellobius talpinus | reverse complement strand
GCTTTATAACTTATAGAGATCTCTGTGTGATTTTCTTTGGGGTTTGCTGGCTGTAGGGTACCAGGCGGGACAGAAACCCCCAACAAACAAGGCAGGGAATAGAGAAAAATACACAGCTCAATAAAAACAATAAAAAAGAAAAGAAAAAAATATTATAATGTTTTAGCTATGCTATGCTAATCTCACATTCCAATGGAAATGACACTACAAGGAGAGGCATAGTGCACACAAATCCTCAGCATATGCTTTGGGGACTGTGTAGTGAGATGTGGTGAGAAGCACACTTTGGAGGGTTGCCCGGAGCAAACTGGTTTGTCCCATCACTCTGAAGCACCTGCTGACACATTCACTTTCCTCTGAAAAACTGTTCAGTGAGTAGGGCAAACCCACTCATGAGTAAATTAGCCAGGCCTCAGATCTTGAGATCCTAAAAAAGGCGTCCTTAATCTGTCTGTCATTTTATTGTCCTCAGAATAGCTAAGATGGAGGATGTTGCGACTTATCCTTGTCAGGTCAGAGCTACAGCTTGGGTCCAGTCCCCTGTATTTATACTTCAGGCAAAGCAGTCCATCAAAGAGTTCTTTACATCAGAACCTGGTCACTGTCTTCTCTGCGGACAGAAGAGGCACCATCTCACTTCCCTTCCAGATGCTGGGAAGGCGAAGGGATGTGTTCCAGCATCCTTCAGCACTCATTGCTGACATCAGCACAACAGCAGCAGCAATGCTTATTATGCGCTGTGGCTGTGGGCGCATCCAGCTATTCCTAATTTCAATAACAACCCCCCTTGTCATAGAGAAAAAACTTAAAAGTCCTTCTAAAGACTATCTAGGGCTGGAGATATGGCTCAGTCATTAAAAGCTAGGCTCATAACCAAAATATAAGCATTCAGTTCCCAGAACACACAGCTGTCTCTCCGGCCACTAAAAAAGAAAGAGAGAGAGAGAGAGAGAGAGAGAGAGAGAGAGAGAGATTGATTCTACCTTCTATCTAGAGCTGAGAGATCCTCAGTCAGTGAAGTACATGCTTTGCAAGCATTACAGACCTGAGTTTCATCCCGCAAACCCATTGAAAAACAATCAAACAAACAAACTAGATATGGTGGCATGTGATGTGATCCCTGTCCTGGGAGATGGAGACAGTCAGATCCCCTTGGGCTCCCTGGTCAGCCAGCCTAGTCTGCTTAGCAAGCTCCAGGACAATGATAAACTGGTTCTAAANAAAAAAAAAAAGAATGACGACCAAGGATGCCCTCTGGTCTCACACTCACAGGTACATGTACATGCATAAACGCACAAGAATATCCTACCACACCCCACCACTGCAGTATATCCTTTCATATCTCTGATTGTCTCCCAAATAAAGTTAGATGATTTTGTTCTACCATGCTGCATCTGAGAGAAGGACAAAGGTCCTCGTCCCCGTGTTCATCTTTTTCTTCTCCAGCACAAGCTTGTCATAGCCCGTAAGAGGTGTCACTTGATGTTTTTAAGGCTTAAAGCAAGGCATCTTGTGGAAGTGCTAGGTGGGAAATTACACAGGAACAATGTTCCCTAATAATTAACCACACTGGTGAGTTAAGTGCTCTTGGCTCTTCCTGGGGAAGCCGGGCTATCCAGCAACATCCGAGTTAATTAGCAGACATGGTGCTCACTTCCATGCCTGTTGCACTAATTAGACGGCGTGTGTTGGTCTGTATCAAAGCCGTTTCACCTCGGCTCCCCACCGGTTACTCTGTTAGCAATTCCCCCGCAAGCTGCCTCTCCATTTCCCTTCGGTTCCTTTTCATGCTACCTAACTTCCTCACAGATAAAGTAAGACAGTAAGGCCCAGGCTCATTTCATTGCAATTATGCAACGTCCCAGTTAGAGCCAGAGAGTGGAGAAATTCCACCTTCTTCCCAGCACATCTCCCGTGTTCTCAGAAACTGATCGCTGTGACTGAACCTAAGTGTCACAGAAAAGCCTTGGTGGCCTCCCACCTCCCAGACACTCAGACAACTGCTCTTTCCCTGGAAGCCATTTTTAATGGCCCTTTTAATCATGGCCATCAACAGTAGGGACTCGCAATAACATCTCAGGCTCTCAGGCTTGCTTGAAAGAGTATCTTTGACTATAAGTTGAAAGCCTAAGGATTTGGATTTTCTCAGAGATGTGTGTGTCATTTGTTTTCCTTTATGGTTTCCTTTAAACCCTGTCCCAATTACAGTAGAAAATAAGAATCTGCCAGGCAGGATCTTAGGGAAAAATTCCACTGAACTCCTTACATTCCATTTTCTACAGAAACAGCCTCCTTCCAGAATCTGATGGTTTTCTTGGTAGAAATTCTGATATTGACAGTAAATTGTCCTTAGGTACTTCATGCCATGGCTGAATCCCCTTGGCCGTTTGACTTAAAAAGAAAAAAAAAATTGGTCGCTATCTTGAGCACTATTTTTAAATACATGAAATAAAACATACAAAGGACAAAGGAAAATGCAGTTTTCAAAATAATAAAAAGCAGATTAATAGATTAAAATGCACTCCTTTACTATTGCTTTAAATAACAAGTCAGTATCTTTAAAAATATAAGTTAGATTTCCCTCATCAGACATCAGGCCAGTGGCAGTGAACGCCTCTAGTCCTAGCACGTGGTAGACAGAGGACAGAAGGTTGTGAGTTTGAGGCCACCCTTGTGACCATGATGGGGGCAGGGGTAAGATGGCTATAACAGCCCATGCCCTGCTCCAAGTGATTCCATGTTGTGTAAAAACAGTGACTTTTCAAGCCATGCCTTGCCCTGGAGGACTCCATTTCACAAACAGCAGTGGTTGAGTCCTCTCGCGTGCGCTTTTCGAGACAGGATTTTGTTTTCTCTGTGTAGCCCTGGCTGCCCTGGAACTCACTCTGTAGACCAGGCTGGCCTTGAACTCAGGGATCTACCTGTCTCTGCCTCCCGAGTGCTGGGATTAAAGATGTGCACCGCCACTGCCAGGCTTTGAGTCTATCCTTTATGCAAGGGCAGAGGCAGGCCACTTAGTAATTGTTTGTGTGTGTAAATAACAACACTTACCCAGGACCACCCACCAAACACTGACTGGCAATCAAGTCACTCCTAAAGGTAAAGAATGCACCACCCATAAGCTTATCAGCCCACTGATCCCCTGTGAGCACAGAAAGAAGTGTGTTAAAACCTCAGAAAAGCCAGGTCCAAGAACTTATAAATACCTGACCTGATGAACGGTAGACATGGTCACCTGTACCCCATACCAAGGAAGACAGCTCTGCCCATGGTTCCTACTGACCTATCATCTGATCATCAGGGATACGGCCCAACATGCAAAGAACTCCCAACTGTCCCAGGGCTTTCAGCTCTTACTAGTTCCCACTGCTGACCCCCACAGAGACCGTCCTGTATCCCCATCAGCCTTCTGACTCAGCCAGAAGGAATGCTTCTTTAAACACCTTGGACTTGGCAGCATCCTCTTAACCCCTTGAAGAAGCTAAGCTCCATATAAATATATGTAGATATATTCGGTACGTAACGTGTGATCTGAGGGTCAACCTTAGTAGTTAAGGTTGGGATAAGCAAACTTGTTTGCCCACAGCCAGCTATCCAGAGAAAATTGAACTGCCTGTCAGATTTCAGCCTACAAAACTGATACTGCTTACGAATGTATTGTTATTCAAGCAAATTTGGAGTCTGTAGAAAAACACAAACGAAGTTTGTCTGTTTCTGGCATAGCACACACAAGAGAGAGACAGAGAGAGAGACAGAGACAGAGAGAGACAGAGGGATGGAGGCAAGCAGGCAAAGCAAGCAGCCTTGGAAAGGACCAAAGTATTTCAGATGTGAGAGTTTTGCTCAGATGTTGGAGTATTTGCATATCCAAACTAGGTTCGACGGAAATGATTCTCTAAACACAAAATCACTATGTCTTTCACTTATACCTTCCCTGTATACATTGAAAATATTTTAATATAGCATGTTTGTGTGTGCGTGCGCGCATGCACGTGTGTTAAAAGAAATGGTAGTTTTCAGCTAGAGGTTAGTAAAATGGAATACATAATTTTTTCTCACCCAAATACACAGACCCTTATGAAGTCTCGTTAATAAGCTGAATTGAATAAAAAATAAGAGACTCATGTGGTAAGGGCAGGTTTCAATTCCCCCCCCCGATTATTAATGATATCGAGCATGTTTTCATGTATCTGTTGACCATTTTTTGTGCCTTCTTAGGAGAATGTCCATTTAGGTCAGCGGTTCTCACCCTTCCTGACCCTGTGACCCTTGAATACAGTTCCTCATGCTGTGATGACCCCAGCCATAAAATGATTTCATTGCAACTTCACAACTGTGATTTCGCCGCTGGATAGCTGATATGCAGTCCCAAAGGGGTCGTGACGCACGGGTTGAGAATTGCTGATTTCAGCCCTCTGCCTAATTTTTAACCAGGTTCCTCTTATCAGCAGCAATTGTAGCATTGCCACTGAGCTGTGTGCCTTCTTCATACATGCGAATATTAATCTCTAATAAATGATTTGCAAAATAGTTCAAGGCCAACCTGGGATACTTGAGACCCTCTCAAAAAAGAAGAGGAGGAGGAGAAATTCTCCTTTCCCCTCGCGTGTCTTCATGGGCATTTATCAAACATTATCTCTTCCTCCTTCCTTTTCAAACTCCGATAGGGGTAATACTGGTTGGATTTCTTTAAACTCGGAATCTCTCTTCTGAGACATCTAACCCATTTTGTAAACACTTCTAACCACTATAATTTTTTTTCTTTATACTTAGCTAAATCCTCCCTCTGTCATCCTGACGTCTCCTGAAGCCTTGGTCGTCCCATGAAGGGTGGCTTCAACACACCCACCCTGTCTGACAATCTCAGCCATATCCACCACACCAAACCTTCACCTGCCAAACAGTTTAGAAACACACATTGATAAGTGGGGCACAAATTTAAAGGGGATATGGGACACGGACTCGAGCCTGGCTTCCGCAGTGCAGGTATAACATGTCAGATGGAGGTGTCCCTTGCTGTTTAGAGGACATGGCATTTATTTCTGTCTTTGCTGAAGTTGACAGCTCACGGTTGCACAAGATTCTGTGTCTTGGTTTGGACTCTGGTCCCTGTGGGTCACAGGTGGTGGTGATGGAGTATTTATGATCAGGGTGCTTTTCCTAATCTTACCTCCTCATGACCCTGAAGGTCCCATCATATCTACTCTGAAGAGTGAAGCTTCTTGTCCCCACTGGACTCCATCAGTCTCCCCCAGAGTTGCCAGGGTAACACCATTCTCCTAGTCTTCTTGCCCAGCCTCTGTAAGGAACTACAAACAGACGGACAATAGAGAACACACTACTCTGAAGTCGAGCTGCTTGTATAAAGCACAAATAGAACCCAGTCTTGGAGCCAGTTCTTGCTTATTCTTATATTGGTTGCACAAAAGCATCAGCCTGTAATTTAAGAAATCTTTTCATTCCTCCCCCTCAGTATCATTTTTCACATCTCCTGAGAATGACCCTGCATCACTGGGTCCTTAGGTTCCTATTTTGAAGATAATCTGTCTCAGTGGGCCCCCTCCCTTTTTTAACCAAACTATAATAGAAATTTATTTCTACAATTTTAAACTTCTTAACCTCAACATTCCCTAGCCCTCCCTTTTTGCAGGGGTGAGACGTAGATTAATGATGTCACCTGTGCGCATGCCAGCACTCCCTCCACTGTAGGGAGTGGGAGAGTGGACACCGATGTGTGGCACCGTGAGATGCTTAGAACGGGAAGAGTTAATGGTAGAGCTAAGACCTGCAAGGTCACTCTCTTCCATGCGTCCCTTCTCCCACAAAAGCATAATCACGTTTTGATTCAGCTCATTTACCTAATCATCAAGCATCCCAGAACCCCAGAAGTCTCCCTGCCTCTCACCCCAATCCGAAGTAACCACTGTTCTGACTTCTGTCACTACCAGCTCGTCCTACTTGCTTTTGGACGTGTCCTGTCCATCTTCATCCGTTCCCATAATGCTCGAGCTATCCCACCACCTTCTGCATGCGCTGAACAGGACTGTGCTTGTGTGCGGTTGATGATATAACACCAAGATTCTCCTACACACGTCATCATTCTCTCTCCTCCCAGAGTGATCTCGACCTCACCTAAGCACCCTGCAGAATGAAGCCCAGTTTCCTCAGCCTGACATGGAGGCCCTCCCAGCCACCACCCCAATCACACTTCCTACCAGACTTTGGATACCATGCTGTACTTAGGAACACCGGAACACCATGGTGCCCACCTTACCTGATATGGCTCCGTGCTATGGCCCATCAGAATCCCCTCACAGTCTCTCTCTCTCCTAGCCCTTCCACCTGCTCTCTTTCCCCGCCTACCTAATCAAGTGTGCTAACTGCAAGTGAATGGCTAGGTTTCAGCTATCAGAAAGAAAGTGGAAGTTAAGTGCATTAGAATGAGTATAAGCTTATCCAGACTAGACATAAGAAGTTGAGGGAAAGCATGAGACTCCCATGGCCCTCCTCTTTCTGGACCACCTGTCTCAACGCAAACTTCCTGGAATCCATAAATACAGTCCGTTTGTGATTCACTGGCCAAACAAAAGGCTACAGCCAGGAGTCTTTGCTGGATTCCAATGATGAGGAAGGAGAGGAGCGCAGTTTTGTGGTGGGCATTGTGCTCCCTGCCACTCCAAGCCAGCTTCTCCACATCATTTGAGATTCATCCCAAGCATCCTCACCTTCAGAGAGGCTTCCCTGAGTCCCAGAACCTCTCAATCTGCCTTCCCCTAACAACCCATGTGTTTCTCTGCTGCCGCGGTTAAGACACTGAAAATAAAACATGTGAGGCTTCTCCCCCGGTCCTGTCTCCTTAAGCAGAGATGTCTGTCGTACTGATCATTATGCTGCTGTTACACAGCCAGCTAAAGGTGTGCTGAACTGAACTCCTAAGAACTTAATGATGTATGTGCCCTGTGTGGGCTGTGTCAGTATTATATGTATCTGTATTAAATGACACACAGCTCCAGACACATCATCCATCCTCAATAGCATTGATGGATGGATGAATACATGGATGACGGTTACGGCTGTAGGAATGGGTGGAAGAGGCTCTTCTCCAAATGCTGCATTCCCAGTGTGTTGAAAAAGACAGCTATTCATCAGCACAAATGGCTCCTGAAACAGCAGGACTCTGATGAGCAGTAATGAGAGCAGCTTCTTAATCCAGAGGCAAAAAGGAGCCTCCAAAGGGAACCAACAACAGCAAGTGTGCCTTCTAATGCAGGACACTTGGCAGAGGTGGGCTTCCTCACAAGGGCTACACTTCAGACATTCAGTACGTTTTTTTTCCCTTTACCCTGAAAATGTTTGATTTCTGTGGCCAGAAACAAACTAACAAAAACTGGACATTGTCTAACTTCTCCTGAGTGCCCTAGAGAGGAAAATGCTCATGCCAAGGCCGAGAACCATGATCTTGCAGAGAGGACCGAGGATCTCTCTCTTTCTGGTGCTATCATTAATAACTTTCAAGTAAGGCCATTCATTACTTAGCATAAAATACTAGCTTTGAGGGGCTGGAGAGACAGCTCCATGTTACAAGCCCATGCTGCTCTTGTAGAGGACCCAAGTTCAGTTCCCACAACCCACTCTGGGCAGTTCACAGCTGCCTTTGTCTCCAACTCCAGGGGATCCAATGCTCTCTTTAGACTCTGCAGAAACCTGAACTGAACATTCAGACTTCCCCCACCAAACACACACACACACACACACACACACACACTTAAAATAAACCAAAGACAGTATGATAGAACATACCTTTTATCCCAGAACCTAGAAGACAGAGGAGGCAGACATATCTCTGTGAGCTCAAGATTAACCTGGTCTACAGAGCAAGTTCCAGGTCTGCTAGAGTTATTGTAGGGAGACCCTGTCTCAATAATGATGATGATGATAGTAATAATAATAATAATAATAATAATAATAATAATAACATCTTTAAAAAAAGAAAGAAAGAAAATGCTAGCTTTGAAAATTCAGCTTCTGGCCCCCATATTAATATAAAGATAATAAATCTGCGTACCAATCTTACCATCTGGATGCTCTAAATGAACACCGCATAGGAGATGTGCTCCTGAAAGGGTAACTGTTGATCTAATCTTACATTTAGAAGAGTGGTATTTACTCTAGAGCTCTTCTTTCCCATAGACTTTAAAATGTCAGAGCCACCAGGACTAAATGCCGTTTGCATCTGTGACCTATTCGCTAGCCCCCTATCGTTAAGGTAAGGCCCATGTATGTATGCCAGGGTTAGAAGTGATCTTCAGGAATTATCAGAAAGCCTTTAACCTCAATCTCCTCAAACAATAGACCTAAGCGGAGAATATGTACACCCCTGAATATTAGCTAGGATTGCTCAGCACTTATCACTTACTCAGGGCATGGGTCTGTATCAGGTGGGTGGCCATCACCGTGGTTCTGCTAAGGTCTTGTTGTGTTTGGGCTTTTATCTCAGGGTACTGAAGAAATAAAACAGGTGACTGTGGACTGGGCATGAAGTGGACCCTGACTGTCCCCCCCTGGAATGCACACAGTAGGTGCTCCCCATTCATCCCAGGTGTAAGGCTCCCTGGGACTTCGGGGACACTTCTCAATAGCTTCTGTCTATGCTGCTCTTCTGCCCTCAAGAGTTCAGCTCCAAACTCTGCCTCCTCAACTCGGTAAAGAAAGAAGAGCGTTCTCTGCTGCTTTTCCTCTCCCCATATCCCCAGCTAACACCTACAGCGTGTCATCAGTATAAGGACAGACATAAACAGAAGAAATAGCCAGAGCTGGACTCACACACGTGTGAGTCAGTCGTCATTGTAAATATACCAAGGTGGTTCAGTGATCCATAAGCTCTACAGATCACACACACATCTAAAAATTAATTTTTTTAAATAAATCTTCTTTAGCCAAGCATAAGTGACAAAAGCCATTAATACCAGCACTCGGGAGGCAGAGGCAGGTGGATCTCTGTGAGTTCGAGGCCAGGCTGGTCTACTGAGCAAGTTCCAGATCAGCCAGAGCTATATGGTACGACCCTGACTTTAAAAAATTAAATAAATAAATAAATAAATAAAATAAATCTTTTCTTTTTCAAAGGAATGATGAGTGAATGGTGACAGGACCACATGCATAATTCCAAGAGCCTAAATTATAAAACTTCTAACAGAAAGCTTGGAGACAGTCTCTGTAGCCTGAAGCAGGTAAAATACAGAACACAAAATAAAAAAACTGGTTAATTGAACTGTATCAAATAATTTCAACCCAAACTACTCATTCAAAGGTAGCTTAAGAAAATGAAAGCGCCAACCATTGGCCAAGAAAAGATATTTTCTACCCTATCTGATGCAGGGCTAATATCCAGAAAGTAGGAAGACACAGCTCAGTAATAAAGATAAGAAGCCTAATAAAACGGACCCAGAATAAACATGGTTCCTGTGGGTGCTGCAGATATCAGATGTCCTGTTCCTAGTGCTGCTCACAACGGTGCGTGTGCGTGTCAGAACTCATCAAACCGTGTGATTCCAATGGGCGCCTCTCATTCCACAAAGTCTGTTTCTAAGAAAATCTCAGATTGAGGACTAGAATGAGATAGACTTTGACAGACGGAAAAGTTAGATGTGGGCACTTCTACAATGAGGTGTAAATACTGACAAAAGTGGTTTCTAGGGTTAATTAAGTTCAACGGGAGTGAATGTCATCAATTGGTAAGAATTTCCCTCTGAGGTGCCTACACACGACGCCTGACCCATATAGCTCTTTGTGTGGTGTTTGGACATTGAGTTAGGTAGGACTAACTTTGAACAAGATCCCTCAGTCTTCCGTTCTACTGTCTTTCTAATTTCAAATCAGACGTTTGACCTTTCACCATGAAGTTTCGGTCCACAAGGACAAGGACATTAGGCTATTCTCTATTTGACCCTCAGTGGAGTCAGAAAGGGCATACAGTGTGCATGTCAGTCCAAAGGTCCTGTTAACCGAGGTAGTTGGCTCTTTGAAAAGCACATCCCCAGAGGTGTTGTGGGGCTGAGGGGAGCAAGCTTAAATGGTCATTGTTGGATTTCCATCCAGTATCTGCTTGGACTCAGACAACTTACAGGAAGTATTCGTCTGCAGTAGATGAGGCAGGGTGAGGATGGATGAGCCGAAGATAACCCAGACCACCGGAATACTGAAAGCTGTAAGAGCTTTAGCACTTTGGCCAAGTGGGGAGCAGGAGTTGGGACAAGTACTTGTTGAAGGGAGCATGGGCTGGCACTTCTATAAGCAGACCTGAAAGAGGATGCCTCAAGCAATCTAGTGGGCCTAGGAGGCAATTTTTTCTCCAGATACCACTCCATTCCAGCTACCAGGGCTCACATGAACTGGGACCCCTGTGGAACTCAGGGACCTGTAATTATCATCACGAGTTAGTTCTTCTCTTTAGGCAGTACTTAGATAAATATTTATCTCCCTGCATCTCTTGATACCTTTAGTGCATAGTAGGACACACAGGACTTCAAACATCAATTGAGCCCAAAGGCCTGTCATGGTGCCTTGTTTATATAGCAAATGTTCTACCAGGCCCACAAATAAACTGAGCAAAGGAATCTGGAAGAAACAGAAAATGTTCTTAGCATCAGGCCATGGTCTTTCTGTATAGACTCTATTAAGGCAGTTTTTAACTAAAATATTTATTTCATGTATGCCAACTTTAGGTTGCAAAATGCATTTTTTTCTTATTGTTAAAAGTCTCTATAGAAACCCTGTCTCAAAAAAACAGGGGGGAAAAGGGAAAGGAAAACTCTCTAGAGAATCAATCATATTTTCCAGCCACAGAATGTTTTAGCAACAATTTCCAACTAATTCTGCTTATTTTTCAGCAAGTCAAAACTCTATTTGTGACATGTTATATTTTGATTATATTTTTTAAAAATATAATTACCCTGGAGAGACATTCAAGAATTGACCTTTTAATAAGAATTAACTGTACTGCTCATAGAATATCACAGTGTCATTTAACTTAAGAGGATATTTTTTTCAGAAAGTCACCCTGGTCAAACATACCAACCATCTTTGCTTTGCTCTGAATCATATAACTAATTTAACTAGTCATTAGTTTCTAGGAAACAGTAGAACATATGCTACAATGTTAATTGAATACCAAGTCAAATTCTCAAATATCTTCCCCTATGGTATTCCAACAGAAAAATACCAGAGATACTGGAAATCTGGGTTCTCTGGATGTTTCATCTAGAATTAGAAGAATACTCTTTAGGTAAATTGTTCGGTGTAAATGAGTTGGCTAGAAGAGTGGCTCGGGAGTTAAGAGCACCTGTTGTTCTGGCAGAAGACCAGAGTTTAACTTCTAACACCCACACCAGGCAGCCCACAACTGCCTGCATCAGCTCCAGAGGACCCGATGCCTTCTTCTGGCCCCTGTGGGCACCTACATATGTGTGTGCGCACAAACATACACACATATACACATCAATAAGAATAAAATAAATAAATGATCTGGGCTCTCTTTTCACCTGTACATGAGTTATATCTTATGATACTAGGAGATGGCTTATAGGTAAAAGTACTGGATGAAGGTACAAAGAATGAGCAGTTGGTGCCATACGTACACTTCCTTTAGTTCTGAACATACTGCAGTCTCCTTTTTTGCTATACCTTGGCCACTTTGGGACCTCTATGTGGATTACTGTCTACTGCATAACAGAAGCTCCTCAGATAAGTGATGGGGATGTGAGATACATTGTTCTATGGTATAACAATAAATCTTCAGAAGTCAGTTTAATACTGTATCCATTTGGCAGAATAGTAGTAGCAGATTCTCCCTGGGGGCCTCTGACTTGTATGGGTTTCATCTTATAGAGGACTTAAATCCAACCAGAAAGTGGTTGGTGTCTCCCATGATGTTCATGCCACTATTGCACCAGGAAACATGGCTTTCCAGGCCAGTCATTATTGTAGCTCCCAGGATTCAAAGGTGGATGTGACTGATGACTACTCTTCTCCTCTGGTAACTTCCATGGCATCTTCCGGCACTATAAAAGCTCTCCAGTAGGAATGAAGCGTGTCATTGCACCATGTTCTCTGATTTACGTAGGTGGTACCTTCACCTTTAGGGTCTTACCATCAAGCTCTGGAGAGTAACCAAGAGCAGTGGCAACAGCCTGTAATGTTAAGGAGTCTCTGAGACCTTGCTGGTAACAACTTCAAAAGAAGCAGCCGATTCCTGGCACTGTGCTTTTTGTTAGCCTGTGGTGTCTAGTTGCTGCCCTATTATAGAACAACATAGTTTTAACTTTCTATGTATGTGTGTGTAGCTACAGATACTGCAGGAAGATGAATGTATCTTCCACAATGCCAGGCTCGTAATGTGGTTTTTGTTTGTTTGTTTGTTTGTTTTTGAGACAGGGTCTCATTGCATAGCTCTGGCTGCCCTGGAACTCACTCTGTAGACCAGGCTGGCTTTAAACTTACAGAGATATGCATGTGCCTGCTTCTCAACTGCTATGATTAAAGGTGTGCGCCGTCATGCCTGGCTTTCTGATATGTTCTTTCCGAGGGTGATGGAAGCATTTCTCATAGTTTGCAGCCTGACAAAATGAACCCTACAAAGATATAGTGCAAAATATGATCAGTTTTCCAGGGCTCTTAACCTAGAAGGCAAACCTTACCTGCGTTCTGGTGCTTGCTGATGGATAAGCAAATGCTTCACCCTGGATGGCTTCTTCTGGTGGTGAGGAACCTATGGTCTCCCCCACGGTCAGAGCCCCAGATAACAGGAACCACTGCTGGCCACACAGAAGGGCTAGCCAGCCCTAGTGAGCTCCGCCTTGCCTCCAAATACCTTCTGGAGATGGTTGTTTGCTTTCTATCCTCCAGCCAAGACGATCAAGAGACTTGTGTCATCCAAATGGCATCCACTACAGCTTTAAAAAATGAGTGGCTTCTGGTCATTATAAGATCTTTTCCACCAAGGTACTGGAGAGGCCGAGAGAGATCCATCACTCTTCACCCACCATTTACAGAGAGGGTTTCCTCCCTAGACAAGGTTGCCTTGCACACTGAGCAGCTCCACAGAGAGTGTGAGAGACTCGGCAGAGATGGAGGCAAGTCGTTGTCTGGTATAGACATGAGCACAAAGCCATCGCTCGGTGGGTTGCGGAAGAAGAAAAACAACCCTGCACTTTAAACACAGCCTTCGTGCTCCATGGCTAAAATGTTTGCCTGCCTCAGAAATGCTCCTTGGTTATTAAACCAAGGGCAATCGTACA
This sequence comes from Ellobius talpinus, assembly GCA_001685095.1. Classification (NCBI taxonomy): domain Eukaryota; kingdom Metazoa; phylum Chordata; class Mammalia; order Rodentia; family Cricetidae; genus Ellobius; species Ellobius talpinus. The sequence goes on along the minus strand of LOJH01039240.1, from coordinate 1,591 downwards.
TCATTTGAATACAGGAAGGAAATAATTGATGCGCTCCCATTATGGAGCATTTGGTCTAAACACTGGCTCAGCGGCACGCAGCATGCAGACATTTTAGGAGACAGGCAGCCATGGGAGGGAGACAGACTGCCGCCTCTGCCGCGGCAGGGGTCACAGGCTGCCGCCACAGCTTCCAGGTTCACAGCAGCTGCACTGATGGCCTAACATACCAGGCAAGCTGTGTGCTCAGTGAAAGCACTCTGCAATTCCTCCTACTTAATAATTAAAATTTCAATCATTCCCTGCAATAATGATCATGATTAAAGGATGACAACACATGCTTCTGGAATCTGTAAGTGGCATAAGATACACTGACCTTCTTCAGAGACCCAGGCGGCTCCACTGAGGTTTATTTATGTTCCTGGGTTCTGTCCCCAAAGGTTTTAAAGGGACAGCCTCTCCAGCCATGGGAATGAGAGTGTGTGGATGGTGTTCTCTATCTCTGCCTAGATTCCTGAGCAGCCCCCAGTCTCTACAGAAGCTGCTCCTTTTCCACAGCCTGGATCACTAAGAGCCCACAACCTCTGCAATACCCAACCACGGCTTTCCCATCTCTCTTGCCCATAATGCTCTCTTTCCAAATCACTACAAAGGAAGGAGAGAAGAAGGCCTTTACTAAACGCTCTATATTCATCTATAAATACTGGCCTTCTTAGCTGTAGTTTTAAATAATCCCGTAACAGACAAGGGAAGCTGCTGATTTCCAATCTCCCTTTTTCTCAGAACCAATATCTCCCCTAGAAGCAACAGTTAAGGCCAACAGTAGGTTTTTAATATTCTTTGAAATTATTTACTTATTGATTTTTATGCGTATGTGCCAAGGTGAATTTTATATGCACCCATGTGCATGCCGAGGCCATAGCGGCCAGAAGAAGACATCAGATCCCTTAACAGGAATTACAGATGGGTGTGATGCACCATGAAGGTGCTGGGAACTGAACCCCAGTCCTCTGCAAGAGTAATGGACACTCTTAACCACTGAGCCACCTTGCCAACCCCTTGATATTCTTATATTCCTTGACCTTGCTGCCTACCATTTTCCTGTTTCAGTTCTCTACAGCCTTCAGATTACAGGGTATACATCAACTGCTAACCCTGGCACACTGACTTAACTGACCTTCATTTATTCCTTATCTGCTCATCTGGGGCTGGAAAGAATCAAAGAAGAGTTTGACTGTTGACAGAAGTTTCTGTCCTGCCTGGTCCCACAGCCATTCAGTCCGAAAGAAACACACAGAGGTCTACATTAATCATAAACTAGTTGGCCTATTAGCTCAGGCTTCTTATTAACTCTTTCTTACATCTTATATCAGCCTATTATTCTTGTCTATGTTAGCCACGTGGCTTGGTACCTGTTCAGTGAGACATTCTCATCTTGCGTCCTCTGCGGCTGGGTCAGGACTGCAGACTGACTCTTTTCTCTTCCCAGAATTCTCGTGTTCTGGTTGCCCTGCCTCTACTTCCTGCCTGGTCACCCTGCCTCTACTTCCTGCCCGGATACTGGCCAATCAGCATTTTATTAAAATACAAGTGACAGGGTACAGACCATTGT